>KZ069533.1:48731-66138 GCA_002091845.1 Anopheles cracens
GCCGGGGGATATTTTGTCGACAGGAAACTGAACTCTCCACAGCCATGACAGTTGTCCTTTCGAGTGCCCGTAGCATGTCCTTTTCTCCTTTACCTCAATCGCATACAGTGTCCCGGTACCGCAGGACGAGATGGTAGAACTGTTTAAAACGCCAAGGATTATTAGCAACATGACGGTCTGGATGTGATTAAGTGAATGGAGCATGTACAATTATCTACTCTCCGTTGTTCGGCCCCGGGCACACTTACAGTATAAAGTAAGGAGAACCGCAGTAACGGCAGTGTTGTCCTATTCTCCAAGCAAATTTCCACTTGCAAGCACCTGTGACATGCGGTTAATGATTGAAATTCTGTTCTTGGAAGTCGACAAAACCACACAATGCTAAGGAGCTGTGATAAGGACAGATTTATCCATTGCAACTGTGTGGACATACCCAAACAAGGTCACATAATTAAGCGTTGAAGAGAATATTCGGTTATTTAACTAAAAGTGCCTTAACTGCATTGTATTAAGATAATTAGTTATTCGAGACAGTATTTCTCATTACGTTTTCCCCTAATCCACGCAACGATTATTGCAATCACGATCATGACACCTCGTAAAGATAGCTTGCAGCATCAGCGGTTCGTGACAGTTAACTTTTATGTACACACTAACAATGCAACGTTGAACGTTAATACACATCCGAATGCATCGGGGGTGCAGAATCGTTTCCTTACGCTTTCAAGTAACTGGGACACACAAAGCACTTTTTTGCACTGCGAGGTATAGATTTTATCGAGATGAGTTGGGATGTTCGGGGAATTGAAATATAAATGCATATCTTTCAACTTTCTAAGAACATACCGTTAACGAAACTAGCTCCTTCGCTTTGAACGGTAAAAACTAAATGGACTGGCGATGCGTTTGCAGCGAATAGAAACAAGACTGGGATTGCTGGTGCAAGAAATAGATATGTACATATACATGGAGCACCCTTCCATAAAGTGTTCACACCTACTGGCATTATGGAGCGATCAGCTTCGAAAGATCAGTTGTTATAACAGATACGATTTTTACAAGCATGCGAATCTTTTATGACGAATCATAAATAAAGGCAAACGTCATTAGAGGAGGTTGAAATGAAGTTCAGTCCGGAATGAAAAATGTCCTTCGCTTTTTGACACTGTCACAACCCATGGGATTCGTGGTTACCCAGTCGAATATCCTTGCAACCGTTCCCGTCACTTTGCCTTTCGTGATGTATTTTGTGGCGCCTTCAGGAAAAAGATGCTATCTCGCATGGGACACGATTCGAAGGAAAAGCTTTGACGAGTCATGATAAGCCTTGGTGGCAAAGGAACGTTGTTCAAACCGCAATGCAGCACCATGCCAGCCCGGTGGACGTGTTTGCTGGATGCAAGCGGAAAATGGCACGGATGCCGAATGCAACGGAACATCACCTCCGCAGGCCAACTGGCGTCTCAGGAGTGTCCGGAGTGTTGCATTTACTGGGCAAGGTGACCTTGCAGTCACCTTGACGCTTAGCGATATTAACTATGCACAAAGATATCCTTACCACTCCCACCAGGGTGTATGAGCACGTTTACATGGCTGCACTTTATTTTGGTGTACTGACATGGCAATAGCGTTATTTGAACAGGAATTGTGCAAATTCATTTCCACCTTGGGTGTATGTATCGTTTATATCTAAGTATTCGACCTTGGAAACGTAACCAACATCATATTGTAAAAAATAACAATTCAGCATTAGCACTAGTGGTCGGAGATTGCGTGCTGCACCTTCATCAGTGCTTTACACTAACACTCGAACACTTTTTGTTCCTTAGCAGGGTAATAAATAAGTTTTCACAACTACCAATTTATACTTGAAATGTTAAATTTAATAGCCATAGCGGTAATCATATAATGATTATTGAATTAAAATTATTACGAGTAGATAGAATTAGTTATTAAACAAGTGCTGCATGATGGAAAAGAACATGAAAACCAAACACGCGCTCAATTAGAAAACAATGACACACTATACTGGGAAAAGCTCATAATGAAGCATTTGATTAACACATCTTATCTATTCATCTTTGACCGATCATTTAAAGATTGAGCGATAGAAATCGCAATTGGTAGCCACCTGTTTTAATCGCTGTAACTACATCTTCATAGACTTAACATTCATTTCGCACTCAAAATGACTCATATCTTTATAACATGAAAAGAATTATTATTAAATCGAAGCAATTTGATATTCTGAACTATCTCGTTACCAGCAAACAATGAAACCGTCACTGTGGTCTTTCTGCTCTGGAAAGTTAAAGCCTAAAAATGAGCGCGGCATATCGCGCAGTTTCTGCTGGGAGTTGTCAGCGATGAAAGAGACATTCGACACTCGGTGCGTAACGAGATACCTCTGTGTGTACCACGATCGCGGTCTTTTAATCAGCGACGAAGAGAAAAAAAACAACAAGCCACTCTAAAAGGGCTGTTGCGCGCTGGGAAAGAAACGATCGCTGGCGCTGGGAAGTGTGGAATTTGATGTATCACTTTCGCTCTTGGTCAGGTGGCTATTTGTGGATGGTGGACCGACATTCCCGCGTCGGGTCCATTGTAAAAGGTTATTCCGTGCAGTGGAACAGCCAGGGAAAGGGTTTCGCTCCGTATACCTAACGTCCACACATAAGCTGTCGATGTTTAGCACGGTGTTGGAGTTTTGAAGAGAAGAGATCGTTGGAGAATGAGCCTACTCTGGTTATTTGATCTTACTATGAAGCATGAATGGAAGGGGTCTTTTTGGCGCTCTTTGACGCTTGAAGGGGTGGAGGAACTTGTGCGCGTAGTAACAGTATTTTTCTTTATGTGTTATATTTAATAAATTGATAAAGCAAAATCCACCAAATATATGGTAAAGATATTAGTCGTTTGGTTCACAGTCGAGTGTGTATAATAGAAACTTCATTATAAATGTCTTTTCAGTTAACGATAGTGCTACAAATCATCCTGTTAACACGTCTTCAAAATTATAGTCTGAGCTGACTCATCGACAGATGTACAACTAAACACAAACTGAATCATGATAGAGAAAAAAAAACACATTAAAACTTCATTCTACAAGCTTTGCGGCAGAACACGCGGACACCTCGGCTATCTACGTATCTTCGTTACGTAATGAAGAATAGTCCACTTAAAAAAAGATTCCATTCACCACACACGTGAGTGTCGCGGTTTCTCGTGGTGGTTGTTCTGCCTCACCGGTCGCGTTGCGTTCTTGATACAACTTCACACGCGAGATTTCGCTCGTCCTTCACACCACCACATGCAGCACACGCATTCCTGTGTTTATCTCTCTTTTTCTCTTTGGCCGGGTGGTCTAGATGCATACCCATTCCCCCACCATCCATCCAGTATGCACCGGTCACGAGGTTGAGGATTTGTTTTTACATTTTCCTCCCCATCGAAGCCGAGTCACGTGTTGCACTTGCAGTCGGCGCATATCACACATACAGACGATGCACATTTGCATACCGTGCAGTGCCGCCGACTACGACTTGTACATCCAGATGCTCACACCAAGTGAAGTGGTGCGCCTGTTCCGCTGCCGGTCATCTGCGTGGTGCAGAGGCCTGAAATTGAATACGCCGTTCCGGCCTGCACCACTACCAAAAAACCACAACAGAACCGACACCGGCCGGAACGGTCGGGCAGCCGACAGCGAAGCGAACGACGAACGTACGATGAGAAAAAAGAATGCGACTTCATCGCGAATGCAACCGCGTAATCGTCGACTGTGCATCTGACAGTTGTTGTTTGTGTACTTTGTGCAAGTTTCAATGGATCGCGAGCCTACAAATACAGATGAGCGCGGTACCACCACCATCAGACCAGCGGTGTGTTTCGCATGAGTATGTGCAAGTGAGATCGTCTTGTACGTGTTTTTGGATCTTTTTTTTTTGCTGCAAAAACGTGATGAATTTACTCCGATGAAACGATGAAGATGTGATGTACCGGTGCACCGATAAATGTACGGAGCGAAGGAGAAATCCCCGAAAACTTGTTTTTCTCGTTTCTTGCTCTTTTTTTTACGGCCAGGCTTTGCACATGCATAATAATGAATAACTGTTTTCTGTGTCTGCCTACACCTTTTCATCGAACGTTTTAGATTGCCTCCTGTTTCTTACGAACCATTGACGACACTGTCAGGCTGCTATCGAAGTTAGTGTGCTTTTTTCGATGCAATTTTTCTTAATTTTCATGAAACAAATGTTGAAAAGAGCAAAGATGAAATATGCATCGAATCGTGGAAGCAACTTGAATTATGTCGTCGATACTTTAACTATGATTAGTATCACGTTTAATAAAAAAGTGACTGATTTAGCAATAAGATAAACATATAAATATGATATGATCTCGAAACTTCTTGCCAGCCGCTTGACAACACATTAATACAGGAAGGTTTTCTCCTACGCGAATGTTATTTTCAGCACAAGAAAAACTATCGAGGAGAACTGAATTATATCAATAATATGATACAGACCGCTCGCCTCCAATCAGGAGAAGGAAAAGTCCATAATCTTGGAGCAGCAGTCCCACGAAGTTGTAACAGATCGATAGCTTAACAAACATAAGGTAAAAATCGATTCTTTATAGCTGCAACATACACCCGGTTCCATGAGTTCCTTTAAGAAAAAGTGTGCCATACGCACATCCGCTTGTTCCACCATCATACCCGTCTCGTTTGTTATTGTTCTATTTGGATTGATGGGCACGATTTCTCTTCGTTAGCAATTTTCACCCGGCCAGGGAAACGGTCGACAAATCATACGCGGAAGCAAACAAGCGGAAGCGCGAAATAAACTGCTACACCACGTGCAAAAGTGCCGGGGGAAAAATCTCTGATCTGAAAATCTCCTTCCACGAACACGACGTACACCTGTCTCAACCAGCATACGCACGCGCGGAACGAAACCGTTTCCGGCACAAATGTGTCGCATTTTCGACTACCGAATTTCGCACGCCCGGACGCGAAAGATGCGTAGACCGCCTTGAGAGGGGCGCGAAAAACAAGACGATAAAATTGCGACGACGACCGGTAGTGTTTTTGTACTTGCAGGCAGAGCGTCGGTAACCTCCAAACCATTACGGTTAAGGACAGCCCGGTGCAGGGAAACGAAGATATGTTGGAGCTTTTACTGCGTCACGGTTATAACGTGACTTGATTTTAGCTGTGTTGGTCCGTTCACACTAACGCGTCCACGAATCCAGGCGAAAGTTATAAATTAATAGCATCTGGATTTTTGGGCAGCCACTCCGTTTCGCACACTTGCCACTTACACTTTTGGATGGAACGAAGCGAACTGGTAAGAAAGGAAAACATTGCCGAGGATACGGTGTGAGTTTTCGGTTGATATTATGCTTTCCTTTACGCGGTTTTTTCTATGCGGTTTGCATAAAATACACAACAAATGGGCTTTGCAAAGTTTGTAAAATATAGGCAGAAAAGTAAATAAAAACTCTTTTAAATTATTTTTTTCGACGACTAAGATTAACATCCATTGAAAGCATTTGTGAAAATATAGAAGTAATTTTGAAGAAAATTCAATTAAACTATCGAACGGCCTGTACATTCCGAACGTAGAAAGGTGCTGAGGCGACCTCAAAAATATCCAATCCCTAGATAATCTCTGCCCCTGCCAAAGATAACATAATTAGGATACAAAATCAATACCATAATTCTCACCCCGTGAGTGGCACGGCCTATCATACCGAGCGAGCGGGAACGGGAGCGCATAACCGCCAGGCGAACGGAACGAAACAAGAAAGATAAGATGAGCCACTGGCGTGAAAGCCATCTCTATCGGTTCGACTGCCGCGTGCCAGTGCAACCTTGCCAACTAGCTCTCGTCGTAGTGGAGTGAAGTGGATTAGTTAGCTAAACGTAAACATTATCATCCCATGACGGATGTTGATAGTGGCCCATTATCACCCGCCGTGGCGCAACGAGGGAGAGAGCCGAGAGCAGAGCAAATCAACAAAGCAATAACAAAAAACAGAATGGAACCACCAGGCGGAGGCTTTTATGGACGCAACCAATTCTCAGCATGCTGCCACAGCTGGGGGCGCCAGTTCTCATCTGCTGCCACTGATAATCCCTCTCACTAATCGATGGACGAACAAGAGGTTTAAGGAATTACGCTAAGAAAAGTTGGCTTCTTTCAGTGGGATTTGTTTTGTCTGTGTTGTTTGTACAATAACAAAACGTATAAAAACTCATACTGATACTGTGAAAAAAGATCATTTTATAACCATGATAGATATTGCGGGAGCTGATCGTTAACGCAGCGGCATAGTTTGTAGGTAAGTACGCAATGTAACTAGCGCGGTCAGAATAACTCGCACGAAAAGCAGACGACAGTTGGATTTGACTGTATGTGCGAATAGCTCAAAACAGAAACGGAAGAAAGCGTTTGCCTGGCCGGGTTGAGCTTTGCTTTTAGACTTTGTGAATTTATAAACAAACAGAAGAAGAAACAAAACAAACGGCACCACCCGGTACACAAACTAATCTCCGAAGGTCAAGCACGCCAATGATGATAGTAGACAGTGAGTGCGTCAAGTGGTGCCATGTTGACGTTGGGAATGGGATGTTTTTTGCAAGCATTGGTTGACTTATTTTGTTTTTAGTTCTGCCGTAAGAAGTAGTAGAACTAAGTGCAATAAAAGGACATAAACGGCCCCAGGGCTCATGACTGGTACACATTTTACCAGCAAACATTTCACCATCGCTCGATAGTGATACCAGAAGCGTTAGCTCAATGTATCCCCGGAGACAACTAATTTCGCTTAGATGAAGAAGGCAAAACAAAAGCGGTGTACCAAAAGGTCCAAGAACGTACTCCGCGTTCTAAGGACTATCGCACGAAGGCTGGCACCATAACTCAAAAAGGAACAATTCGAAGCTACCGATGCATATCTGCTTATCGTGAGTATCGTACGCTTCGAAATGGCTATCGTGCCATTGCGTTCGTACACACGTGGCCACGTGCGGGGATGTGGAAAGATTTGTGAAAATACCCTTTTGGAAAATTACATTCATGGTTTTTTGATAAAGATCGTTCGCTACCTGCCCGGTGCTTCAAAATGCCACGTTCCGATGTGGTCGGGTCGCGTTCGGCTGGCTGACTGCGCGTTCTTCTTAGAGCAGTGAGTGTGTGTATGTAAGTTTCCGTTCGCTAGAAAATATTCATGCGTAAACATATACGGACCGGTAACCGAAATGTTCACGACCGGCGCCCCACAATCGAACGCACGTTTCGAGCGCCATCTGTCGTTAGTCATGCGCAACGGCATCGCACCGCCATAGATCTTCGTCCTTTCGAACGCACTGGCTGGCTATCGGACGTACGGCGAGCGACACGCGCTGGCAAGATATCGTTTATCGTTATTTCCTTGGCCAGTTTTATATGCGTACGTCGGCGGCGTTCGTGGCGGTTTGGAGAGCCTGCCTCCTGGCCTGTATATGCTGCGAATTCATAACGCACAGGGCCTCTGCCTATCATCCCGCCCGGCTGGCTGGTACGTTTCGTTAACATCTTTATAATGCCGGCGGCGTACCCGATGGTGGAGTGGCTGATGGATGTAGGGGGAACGTTTTGGCTCCCGGGTGGGATGCTACTTAAGGGTAATGGCAACCCGTTGCCGTTGCGGAAACAACCAGTAGCGACGCACGACACGTTCGTCATGGTACGCTCACCGACGAAGCGTCTGCGATCGAAATCGGATTATTTATTGCTGCCCAAATTTTCCAATTTATAGTTGCATAATCTGAACGAGATGCTGTCAAACCGTTGGGAAGCCAAGACGTATCGAAAAAATCTGTATCAGAAATAATTAAAGTAATGTCTTTTTTATCGACATTTTTACGAGCACCTAAAAGCCTTACGGAAAAGAAACCGATCATCGAAGTGAGACCGGCAGATATAAAGAGCAAAAATGTCAGCCCATCGATAGAATCGAACACAAGATTAAAGGCAGTTTTCGATGTTCGGAAAAAGCTCTGGCGTTTCCCACAGCTCACCTACAATGGAAACAATTTAATCAATCATTTTCTCCCACGTTTGGTATCGCGGTCGCGGTACAGAATTTATCGGACCAGAAGTTCAATTGTGGTTTTTTGGTATATAAGATACCGAAACATTGAACATGGCCCAAGAATTCAGCCTCACCCCCACTGAATTCCGATAGCATGTCGACCGTCGAGCATCTACGTCGTCAGTCACTCAAGAACGAAATTAAAGCCAGCGAGGAAGGCAGCCAAAGCCTTACAAATTAATTAATTCGGGTTCGGGTTTCCGCTATTCTGTTAGTGGTTTATTGCTTCGATTAGTGAAGTAATATTTATTATTATGGAAAGAGTCAATCTGGAATATACTAAACGGCCTTGGGAATTATATACTATTTTATTTATTGTTGTATATGGATTGTTACTTTTCTAAATAATTACAATTTTTTGCGCCATCACAACGCATGAACGCTTGAAGACCCACGAGGAAAAGGATAATCGAAATCAGAGAAATAAAATCATGAAAACTGACACATATCGAACAGGTGCTAAAGCTAACACCGTATGGAAGAAACCCCCTGGTGCGTTACTTCCCGCATGCCTTCTTCTTCTACGGTTGTTGAAGAAAGTGCCGGAGAAAAAAAACACCAATCAAACCGTGCCACGATAAACCACTCAATATACTTTTCGTCTTCCCTTTCTGTCACTTTGGGTCCTCCCTGTTATCGGAATTCGAGGATGCGGATTGAATTGTATCAAATTGAAATGGATATCTGATTCGGGCAGATGGAAATGGAAAAACTGACAAACGCATACTCCGTTCACATATCATACACGCATCGACGAAGGACAAACATAACAATATAAAGTGTCCTAGCGCTGGGGACAAAGGAAAACAGGGTAAGCATACAGCTGAGGGGCTCGCGAGACGTAGTTCTTTATTGTGTACGTAGCGGGCCGTACGGTTTAACGATAATAGTTCCATACCAGGAAGAAGAGCTTGAATCACATATATTAGAAGAAATGGTAGCGGGTTCCGAACGTATTATTGTTCCCTAACGTTCCAGGAATAGCTATCAAACCACCGTTTCTGATTCATTACTTCGTGAAGGAGGAGATTTTATGAATCACACATAGAGTACTTCGAATTATTCATGTGTGCATATCAACCAAAATAGGAGATAACCAAACACTGATCCGAACAATCCCCACGGTGGATACAGTGATTAAATAAGTACTTACTAGCCTATATCACGGCGGACATTTCACGCACGCCAACATTTTAGGAAGTTATATATGATTTCGGAATATTCTGCAAATAACAACCCAGCAGTGAGATATACTTTTTCCTCACAATAAAAAGGAAAAGAAATTTGTCTTGCAGCATGTAATGGCAATATGCCTGCTGCACAGCGTACTGGGTGTCACTTACAATTTCTGAAAACTTCTCGACACCGGGACGATCGGATGGAAAAAGGATATCTTTGATAAGGAAGCAGAAAACAGAACCCAGCCCAGAGATGGGACGCTTGATAATTGACAGCTGTCATACAGCAAATCTTGCAGATATCGTAGGTAGTTCGCACGAAAAACAATCTCGTCCAGAACGTTCGGTGTGCGCACACGGCAATCGATACGAGTTTTTGAGATGAAGTTGATACGAAATGTATCACTTGTGATGTTTTTTCAGGCCAAGCATTTGCCTATTGGATGATCCTTTAAAGATATTTTATCGAATGTGTTAAAGTTCGTATAACTTCTTGAAACTGGTACTATATGTAATATTTTGTTACTCGTCAAATCGAAATACTCTCATCGATCAAATTTATGTCCATCCAAGCGCGCTTCCGAATACTATCCACAAACATAATGGGATTTTCGTAAAGTCGATTACTTGTTAATCATTTCGGTACGCACGCATAATCGACACTGTGCAATGATGGTTATCACGTTCATCAAACAACAGGACAGAAGACACGCAGTGCTTGTTATGGTCTTTCGATGAATGCAAGAAGCACATGTAGAGTAAGGATCAGTGAAACAAAACGGAGGCGATAAAACATCAATTTGTGATTATTCACACATAAGAAAATACGCTGCGGCAAATTGGACCTGCGTGCGTCGAAGGTAGGAGCTGCCATCCAATCAACCAGCCTGGAACGAAGCCTTTGCGCTTTGACTTTAGTCTCTCCGCAGCGATAGATAGCGATATCGGCCCGGATGACTTTGTCAGCTTAAAAAGTAATTCAAATGACACAGGCCACAGGTACACATTCCACGAGATCAGCGCTGGAGTGGAACATATCCTGCATAAGTTAGTATGGCCATTCGCGTCCATTCCCCATGGTTCGCGAATCAGCTGCGACGATGGTTCTTTGGACGGATTGTCTGCTCTCCTGTTCGGTTGTGGAGCCGATTGATGACGGATAAAGTTTTCCAGAAAGTCGTTCAAGCGAAATCATGTGGGTGCCGGGCGAAAGAGTAAACGATGAAATGTTGGCCAGGAATTTCAAGAATTTCTTCCTCGCCAGCTTCCCTGCTCTCGGTGGTCGGTGTTTGATGCGCGTGTGTTTGTGTGCGTGTGTATATGTGGAAGTGTCCACCGGTTGTATGTCTTACTTTTTATTTATCGTTCGCGTTTTTCCCTCCTCTGAGAAAACTCAAACCGCAGAGTGACGGTGTGTTTCCCGCACCTTTACGCCTACTTCACACCAAAACTTCTCCGCCGGAAGAACGAAGCAAATGCCGGTTGTTTTACCTGGCGACTCCAATTTAGCCCGGGCGTCTTTCCGAGAATGAGGGCGGGAGAACGGCGAACGATAAAAAGAAAATCACACAAAAGAGCGAGGGATCCTGGTTCCATTTTTCCTGCTTTTAAACGACTTTTCGCCCATTTTTAGCACCGTATCTCACGATGCCTGTGTTGCCATTATTGCCAAGTATGGGGGAGTTGGCATGGGCGAACAAATTGGCACCCTGTGCAGAATGAAAATAAATTCCTTTTCGCTTACTTTCACTTTCACCCTTCGCTTATTTGGTGAAGCTGCTGCTGGAAGAGAGCCATATGAAGCGCCGTGCTTCGGTTGCTTGGGGCGCACCGGGAAATCGGGGAGAGAGATCCACGGATGCTTGCCCAGGTAGATAGCTTTTATTGTGTTTGTGAGCTTTCACTTTCCTGCGGCATCGATCGAGGCGGAAGCTTGCCGCAAGGAACATTGTGCCCTATCATGCGTTCGCAATCAAATGTCGTTCCAATTTCTGGAGCGCATATCGTTTCCTTCTTCTTTCTGGACCATAAATTAAGGGTGGGAAAAGATGCTTTAAGATATTTTTTACTGATACACGCATAAAAAACGTAGATATGCATCCAAACAGCCCCGAGGAGCATGTTTTGTGCTTCTCGCCTTGACCCTCAGCATAAATTACATTTTTCCACAATGAACCTGAGCCGAACGCTGCCAACATATAAATTACATTCCAAACACTACTGGCCGATCCTGAAAATGATTGAATAACTGCGTCTTTCACCTTCGCAGCGAGAAACGTGACTGCGTTCGAGAATAACACGGAAGCGGTGGCTGATTAATATTCAAAATCACACATCGCCCAACAGCGGCAGGATGCAAGAACCGATGATGCCGGCAGAGATGCTGGGAATTCATTTCACACCCCACTACATTTATCAATCTGACAGGTGACAGCTTCGGAGAGATGTCAGACGAATAGCAAATAAATAAACAACGCCCGCCGATGGGTAGTGAATTGAAAAGGATGTGCTCCATTCTGATTGGACTCGATCAAAGTGTGTGTTTTTTTTATAAGGGCGGTTCTATCGCAGAAGATACACGTTTCACTTCAGCAGTACGTGCGCTAAAGAGGATGAGATTTGTAGAAACGGAATTGACGAGTTTTGGACTTTCTATTTCAGTCGAGAATGTTTTTCTTTATGATTGGTTCCGGTGCGGAATGTTGGCAACATTCGGAAAAATCACTGCCATTAGCACGCACACAATTCCAGCAAATGTACGCCACTACTGTCCCTTGGGAAGCGAATTAGTACCCCTGCTTAGTATTATGTTTATCGACTTCTCGAGAAAGTAATTTTCCCGACCCACCGGTACGGGGGAATCGTTTTCCTACGGCGATACCACGCGAAACGAACAAAAGCCGGCCCGAAAACAATCAGCTTGACGTTCAAACACCTAAATAGCATCGAATTAACAATCGTCCTTCGGAAGGCGGAGGCGAACATCTCGAGCTTCAGGTGATCGAAGAAGCAATCAATGGCACGAGGCGATAGCTGTGACACCCAAACCCGGGAAGAGTGGGAGTGTGCCTCCGTGGGGCCAGGCAAAACAAAGCCAACAATTAAGTGCACTAATCGGGCTCCAACTTAATGTGAGTTTAATTTCACTTCCTACCATCACGTTCGCCCCGACAAAAGCGAGAAAGGTACTAACGAGGCAGGCAACCCTCGTGGCCCAAATGAGAACCAACACTCGAAGCTTCGAGTTTGACAGGTCGGAAGCTTTGATTCCCTGCTCACAGCCGCCCCCTCCACCGACCTGCGACGTGAAAATCTGACGTCAAATCCAGCCCACCTCATCAGCGCCAACAAAGCGCCTTTGTGTGCTTCAAGTTTTCGGGTCGCGGTACCGAATTTGATGAGGGGATTTTGAGGAACTGCAGGTCCGGAAACACTGCGGCCGTTTGCATCCGAGAAGCCAGCTCGGTGCCTTCCACACCCTCATACAAACAAACACACACACAGAGAAGGACACGTGTTTGGGCAAAGGGTCACCCATTATGGAGGTTTCATTGTTTGGGTTCAGACCCAACCTAATCGATAGCGTCTGGCTCTGGTGGCTGTTCGGTGGGTTATTTTTTGGGCGGAGGGATTTTACGCAAAAATAAATGCTACTCTTGGCATCCAACAACTGCTCGCTGCTCGCTGGTGTGCGTGAGTGTGTGTAGTTCCACGGTTGCAACATGCCAGCCTTAACCGCCGCCGCCGTCGCTGTTACGCCACCATGAAGAAGAGGAGAAGGACAAGTAGAAATCGTACACATAATTAGATTTGCGGACGAGTTATCCAACCGAACCGGAGAAACCCGTAATCGTACACGCCGATATTTAACTATTATTGGGGAAGCAGAAAAAAAGCTTGTTAGCTGATAGAATCTCATCCAGATAAAACTTGTGCTCGTGGAACACCGTACCCCGGCAGTAAAGTCCAATGGCTACAGGGAACACAATGGGCTACAGGAAGGACCGAAGTGCTACCAATAGACCAGCTTCTAGCCCCCGTAAAGGAGCTCCTTATGTTGTATGGAAGGCAACAACAAAAAAACACAATGTTTACGATAGCACACCACTCCAGCGAAAAGGAAGCACAACCCAACACAGCACAACCTCGAGCTCGAGAAGTTAGAGACAGATACAAATAACATTCGGCACACATCCATCTACCGCGCTGGTCATTCCGGGTCCATTCGGACGTCCAAGTTATAATAACAATACAGAACGGTCTCTTTGTTTTTCGAAATTAGGAACTAACGTCCGGACGAGCCTATCTTTAGGTGACCGGCGGGCCGCGCACAATACAGCACCGTCGCCAGCGATAAGTTTGAAGAGCAGCACGCAAAATTTGACCCTTCCCATTCGCGCTGATTCGGCGAACAATAAATTACGATTATCCCAACAGAAAACTTTTCTTCCGCTTTCCCGCTGGGCCAAAGCAATGCCGGTGCTCGAGATGTAACTTCCCAAGCCGTCCACCAGCCACCAGGCGCACGTAGCTGTGTTAGTGTGTAGCCATCGCGCCAGTTTTACGATCCATTCTGGACAAAATGGCAAAAAGAAAACTGAGCGCACAAGTTTTCGGTGCTTTTGGGTAGCAGGCTAGATCTTTTTCTTTCTGACGGTGTACGATGGAGTACCAACCGGCAAGCTCAGCGTAGCAATGGACGAGAAATTTGAGCCAATGCGTGCACTGTTTCGGGTAACAGAGCACAAGAGTGTGTCTGTGGGTATTTCCTGTTCCGGTACAGTCTAAGGTCTCAGTCGGCCTCCTCAACAGCTCAACTCTAGGAGCTAACTTTTCATCGCGCAGAAAGCGCTTTGTGCACAAGCAGTGTCTGCAAGAATCCTCGTAGACGTTCACAATTGTCGCCCTCCGGGGGCTGCCTTAAAAGGCGGTAAAAAAAGCTTAAGCACCACTTACGACTTGGAGGAAGTGAGCTTGAAAACTGCCCCCATACTTTTCGTCCTTTATTTTCAGACTCGCTCTGGGGGGGGAGCCAGACAGACTTTCATTTTTTAACGGTATTACATTTCAATTGCATTGAGTTTTGAATAAATTTTTTGTACCTTGAAAATATCTAGAGCCTTGAACGTGTTGTGACACGATTGTGTATTAAAAACTTTTATTTGTATTTTTGTTACTTTTATTTTATTGTGTTTATTTTGTATATTTTGCATATTTTAATACCACTTCAAATTTCAATCAATACAGAGCAATACACAAATGAACTTCATTTGGAACTAATTTAAACACATTGTGTAAACCACCCCATATACCCACTACAAAATACGAAAAACCCTCTAGATGGAGACGCCCAGTAGGTCGCGCCGGACGATGATTGAAGGCGGTGGGAGATAATTTTCGTAATTGAAAATTTAATTAAAGCCACTTAAAGCTTTTGTGCCGTGGTTTCATTCCGTGCTCGTGCCACCATTTCTGTCAAAGTGCCAGCGCAGTGCAAATAAGCACTTCACTGAGGGGGGGGGGATCCGTCCGTTCTCGGTGAGATTTTTCTCGGTACATAAAGCGTCGACGTTGGCACATTGCGATCCCTTCATCCGACCGTAGAAAGTTCTTTGTCTCTAAACAACCCAAACGGAATGGTTCCGCACCGCGCACTTTATATATGTGTGAGTGTGTATCGGCGCGTATACAAGAGTTTTTCCGTTTCCCTCGGCCACAGGATCCGGCAAGCGGTTGCACCGTCCCGCGCTGGGGGTAGTCGGAAATTGCCGTCACTGTGGTAGTGTGCCACTGTGTCTTGCGCCAGCGAAAGCATTCTCGCAACCGCGCTCACGTGTCGCACACAGTCGCACACTTTCTCACCAGCGTTCTCATTCTGCTCGGAAATGAAACGGAAAGTTCTCACGCTTTCCCCGGCAGTGTATGTGTGGGTTTGCATTTTTCTTTATTGACATTTCGCTTAGCTGCCACACCGTGCCTATACCGGGAGCAAGCAAGAGCTGCCCGTCGTCCGGAAGAGCCTATCGCTGGTGCTTCCGCCCGGTTTGTTGGGTTTGGCTCTGCATGGGCTCGCGTTCATTGACGAGTGGCGGGGTTCCACCAGCCGGTGTGCAGTGGTGTTGGTGAGTTGCTGTTGGCGATGAACGCAAGTTGCCTTGGAACCGTAGTTCAAGGTCTTCGCAAGGCCGCATGCTCAGACGCTTCGCGTGTGTAGACGGTATGTTTGCGTTCCCTTTCTTTTCAGCCGGTGTGGCGTTTCTTGTCTTCTTCATTCCGTATCGACTTTGAGTGTGCATTTGAAATTCCTGCCCAGAGCCTGAGCACACTGCTCTCCCGGTGCTAGCAAACACGGCCACACACACCCACACGTAGACAATACTACTTCAATGGTTTAGTTTATGTTGTTTTGCGTGCGCTTCACATCTGTTCGTTTGTATGTTTGCCTTGGTTTCGAAACATTTACCTAACAGTGATCGTGACGAAAGCAGACAAAGCCAGACAGACTTTCATTTTTTAACGGTATTACATTTCAATTGCATTGAGTTTTGAATAAATTTTTTGTACCTTGAAAATAAACTAGAGCCTTGAACGTGTTGTGACACGATTGTGTATTAAAAACTTTTATTTGTATTTTTGTTACTTTTATTTTATTGTGTTTATTTTGTATATTTTGCATATTTTAATACCACTTCAAATTTCAATCAATACAGAGCAATACACAAATGAACTTCATTTGGAACTAATTTAAACACATTGTGTAAACCACCCCATATACCCACTACAAAATACGAAAAACCCTCTAGATGGAGACGCCCAGTAGGTCGCGCCGGACGATGATTGAAGGCGGTGGGAGATAATTTTCGTAATTGAAAATTTAATTAAAGCCACTTAAAGCTTTTGTGCCGTGGTTTCATTCCGTGCTCGTGCCACCATTTCTGTCAAAGTGCCAGCGCAGTGCAAATAAGCACTTCACTGAGGAAGCAAAGCGCTCGGGGTCGACGGAAATCCAACCGGCACTAGACGCGAAACGAGCCGTAGGTGAAATGGGCAAATTTCCACGAAACCTCACCCTCGTCAGCCAGGCTCTCGCATCACCAGTGAGGCTCCATGTGCCACGTTCCGTCGTGCGAAACGCAAACTCCGCGCGCCAGCGAAGAATTTCGTTGGCCTATAAATAATGTCCAATTAAAAGTTAAATTTTCCGTAAAAATGTGCTTTTGCGGCGGAATCTTTCTCCTGGCACACTTCTTTAGACGTAAAGCGCACTGGTTTAGGCACAGGCAAGTCAACGGTTTATGTGCGCAGAAAAAGCGTTCGCAAGGGGCCAACGCAAAAGAGAAATGTAATATAGCGAGTTTTTTATGCGAGATGGCAGCACACTTCGTCTCTAATTCGCGCCCAAGTCACAGTTTCATCAATATGAGAGAAGCTTATCTAACCACCTGATCGTGGCGCGGGGGCAAAGTTTTTGCTTCCTGGTGACAGTGCCTTGCAGGCCCCCGTCCTGGGTTTCGGAACACACCCACCCCTACTTCTGCGTCCACAGCGAAACTCATTATTGACCTTTATTGGCAGTTTTCGTGGAAAGCCAAAGTTTTGTAATTAATTTATTTTGGTCAAACGCCTCAAGAAAATACAACAAAGGCACAGGAAAAAGAAAAACACCTCAATCGGTGGAAACTCGACCAGAGAGCTTCCAAATCTGTTGGGCTTAGCACCTGACTGAGTTTAGAAAAATGCACGAAACGTTAATTGCGCATGCATTAAGTCGGAGTGAGTCGCGACGATACCCATAAAAAATTACTTTCCTTACACTCCTCACATCGGTGCGTTTATCTGTGTGGGTTGTGGGCCGGAAAAATGCCAGTTACGATGAGAATAATGGTAGATTCGTCGTAAAAACAGGCATTTAGCACCTTTTTCGACAGCGCACAACAACAGGCTTGGTATTTGTACCTAAAATAAACTTTTCCACAACGGAAGAACCCTCCATCGCTCCAATGTCGTTCGGCAATTATGGGAATCGTTTTCTCGGTCCGTTCGACGACGGGAGGGAACAAATTTAACAGCTACTAATTCATAACGAG
>KZ069533.1:87130-107871 GCA_002091845.1 Anopheles cracens
ACGGATGGCACACTCCATTCGGTGCATCTCAGAAGCACCGAAAAGAATGCACTCGAGAAGCGATGCATCGAAACGAAGAACCGATTCGGCTGCCCCCCCGCCATCGAAGAAGGAAGATACGCTTTTCTTTTTATCCTTTTCGGGTTGAAGTTTGAGTAAAATAAAGTGAATAAAAATCGCAACGTTCCGGGGCGAATGGTGTGTATGTAAACCCAGCGAGAACCCGTTCAGTTCAAGCAACGAGGTAATGGACCGAAACGCGAACCTTCATTGGAGTAAATTAACATTTCGATTCAATTGATTTAATTTCGCTCTCGACACGCGCGCACGATCTTCGCTCTGACGTTCGGGATGGTGCTTCCATCCACGAGTCGCTGGTTTTCGGTGAAGACTGTTCGTTTTTGGGTGTTCTTGGTTTATAAGACACCTTGACTCTTGCTATGTTTCGACTAACCATGCAGAAGTTCAGCTTTAAATATATTTCTTATTAAATATGTGTATGCAGATAACAGATAATGTTAGATACTTCGTACACAATTCACTAATCGATCAAAAATGCCCCCAAAGTAATGATCAATTGGTCGTGTTCTTAATCCACCAATACCGAGAATCGAACTGAACTGAGACGGTCCAGAGGGGATTTTGGTACCGGTTCTGGCTTGTGAAAACTGGCTCCGCCACCACTAAGCAACCGAATTGAATGACGTTTTTTTCAGATTATTTATTCACAAACAGTAAAAAAATCTCTCGGGGATACCTCGTGACCAACGTGAAATCATCATGAAATGACGTCATGTACACGAAAAAACACAATTCTCACGATGGGCACCGCAGATCCTGGTGCAGCTTTATTTACGAGACATTTTTATGCATCCAAACCATCCATTAGCCACAATTTCATGGTTGCAAATACAACCAATTGACCGAAGTCGCCTTGTGGATTCTTCGTTTTTTTGTTCCTGCTCATGTAAGAGATTTCAAATTTAGATTTTATGTTACTCTTGTTCAAATATTTTAATTATCGTTTCAGAAACCTCTTTCCGACGATCTTAATGGCGTTGGCGTTGTTTTATTTGATTTATTTTGCTTCAATCGCGGTGTGACTAACTTGTACAATCATCCATCTTAGTACTGGGATGTTTATGCACTTAGTGGAAGTGATCAGTCCTTCAAGAAGATCGAAGTTTTTAGAAGTTTCTATACAAACAGGACTGTTACCACTCTTTAAATAATATTGTATAAATGCTATATAATTTACAAAAAAAAACATAACATATTTATCAACATCAGCGTTGAACGAGGTACATCTTAGCCTTTAACTTTTTATTATCTTACATTGAGGTATTATAACTTAAACCCGCTTCTCGATGTCTTCATTCCGTCACCTGCTAATCAGCTGGCTATTCCCTGTGTTTAACGATATTCGTACCGGTTCGAGAGCAATATATAGGTTATATCAAGCGGAGCACTGCAGATCGCAAAATGAAAAATGTGCAAATGTGTTTTCGCACTGCTGCTTGTTTCGCTGTGGAGTATTCGTTTTGCTTTGTCTGTGAAAAATATGTATCACTGTCGTACCGCAGCGTTGCCCCCATCGTAGGAAAATTTGCTCACTTTCCGAGCTGGCCTTCCGTCGGTATGGGGTATAAACAAATCACGCGCCTGCATGCGGCAAGCACCTGATACAACAAATGGTACAAGCAACTGAGCGCCAAGGTCACTCACCAATCCAATGCTCTCTCTCTCTCTCGCTTTCTTTTCTTAAATACCCTTCGTCATCACGTGCTTGTGTCTTCAAATCTCATCACGGTGGTGAAGGCAGACATGGTGAAGTAACAATATCATATCGCTTGATGTTATCTCACTCTCGCCTCTCTGCAACGTAAGCGCGCAAGGACTCCGTTTGCTTCTGTTTGCTTCTAATTCATTTAACTTCGAATGTCCTGCTTTCACCAATCTAGATGGCACGTTGAGGCAGATGCTCGAAAAATTACCTCCATCAGAGCAACGTCCCAGCACAGCAAGCGCACCAGCAAATCCAGCTCAAGCTCTCAAGGCTTTGGTGGCTTCAGGACAACCGCATTGGGGTAGTCCTGGTTGCCACAGTTTCAACGCTATACCCAGGCCCCCGCTGTTGAAGGCAACACGGCAAAGGGATGATGGGTCGATTGCTTTATAAACAAACGATTTGCCACGACCAGCACACCAACACGGAATGCAGAAAATGATATTTTTTTAGGTCGCCACCAACGGGGCGCGGGCTCTATCCATCGGTAAAGGGTGGATTATTTCTATTCCTTAAATCTAGCGAGAGTTTCTAGCGATATTTGATGCTTTTAGCCAGCCCGCCAAGCGTTGATAGCAGAGTTCCAGCGGCATTCTCAACCTGTTTATATGCACACCGCAGCCATATTGCGAGGCAAGAGATGCTGCTCCTAAAGGATATGGTGTGCTCCAAACATCTCCCAAACACATGCGGGTATCGTGTTTATCGCAGGTGACTGCCACTATGATTGTGGTGCACGCGGTTCAAGGTGCATCGCGGTGCGCGGTGAAAATATACATGAAAAACAGATTTTCGCCGTCCCAGGCATGGCAGGTGTTCATGGAAAAGGATGGAGTGGCTTGTTTTCAAATTATCATTCAAGCAACAGAGCAAAAGGCCAATTTCCATTCATTACACTAAGGTGCCAAACAAACATATTACACTGAATCGCACTAAACCCCTGTTCGGTGAAAATAATATTATAAAAATAGTATAGTATTTATGAGTTAAATTTTATAGAACAATGCTTACATAAATATATAAAAATATGATCAAAAATTTTATAAACTCACAAATTTGCTCTTACAGTAATATTTCTTCTCATACATTGAACGCTAGACGTATCACAAAGAAAAGAAAATGTTGAAACGAATATTCATTCCAGTGAGTAGTTTGCATAGCCCGCCGGTAAAGTATTTACCAACCATACAAATCAACCGCAACTATGTTTGACATGCCAAGAGCGCCTGTACAATGGCTATCCTCAGCAAACCGTCCTTTCCCACACAAAAGGAGAGTAAATTCAACACATGAAAAATTGAATCCACACCATTCGCCTCACCTGCTGGGGAGTGACGTAACTATTACACTGCGATAGCAGATGAAAAAAAAACATACAACGAGCCAACGGAAAAAGTAAACTGTAATGAAATGTAAAGCAAACTAGCCAAAAGAAAACATTTTCACACAATGCATCAGGACTCGGTGCCATCACTTTAAAAGCGAACGTTCAGAGTCAACGAACAGCCCAACACTACACGCTCTGGTTATACCAAAGTGAAGGAAAAATAAAGCATCATAAGAAACAGAGAGAGTAAAAAAAACACAACCAGATCGAATGCAAACGCTCAATAGCACAGAAAGTTCCCTAAATGTAAACAAATAAAGCGTCCGAAAACCTCGTACATTCTCGAAAGCTTGCTCCCTATTGATGCCCCGTGCGCAGATGGAAAGCAAGCGATAGTACGCGGCGTTGACACGAGAACCTCCGGCCAAAACTTTTCCCTCGCCTCCTCCGCACTGACCCCCACCTCAGAAATGCACTCAGAAGCAACGCCTGCCGGGAAAAAGGATCACTCGTTTGTCCTTGAGAGCGTCAGCGGAATCGCTGTGCCACCGTGTGTTAGTTTTTCCCTTTGTCGGTGCATTTCCCCCGGGCGGAATCGATGTTGCTCGTACACGAACGAAAATGGCCACATCCGTTCGATCACGCTTTGTCGGGTTCGGCTGTGGGCAAGGAAAGGGTGTACTTCTTTTTCTTCGTTATCGCCTCCTCCTTCGATGATGATGAGATGATGATTATGGTCAGGGAAACGGTGTTGTTGTCGCATGGCTGAGAGCAACCAAATTATATGTATTTTGCATGCAACGACGGCGGTAGGTTCGCCTGCTTTCCACGCTACCGGGCGAATGAAGTGAATTGAGTAAATAAAACATACTTACAATTCCGCACATTCATTGCATGTTGGGAGGCGGTGTCGTATGAAGCGAGCAAATGTGTTAGCAAATATTGCCATCATCGTGGGAAAGCATTACAGACGATATGCTGCAGTTTTGAAAATGAGTCAATTTGGTCTTTAAAGGTATCTGAACCATTGGTTTTGAAAAACTTAATTTCTATCTTTTTATATAACTATAACTCGCATGATACAAGCGAACAGATAGTTATTTGCTACATGTTTATAGCAAAACTGAAACATTCTGCAATAACACAACATTTCAACGTTCAAATAATGTCACAATCTGCACAAACTCGTGGAGTACATTTCAAAGTAATGATCATTTTTTTGCACGTACCCTCTTTTCCCAAATAGCCAAGCAGTAAGCCACTATCAACGTTCAAACTGAGGATAGTTACAGTTGCTATATGGAAATATTTTATGGCTTTTATGCAGTTCACCGTGCAGATACGCTATCCCAGCATCTCACCGGGGGGCAAGGAGTTTTTGATGAAGTTTCGGTTGTACCTCCATCGATGAAATTGCCTGTTGTTGCTTCCATCTTGCACCGCCATAAAATCACCGTCAAACGGCTAACCTTCGGCGAAAATCTCATCCCCAGCCCGTCGTCACGGGTCAACATAAAAGTGTCAAAGAATGAGTTAGTTTATGGTTACTACCGAAACCGTACTGCGAGGGCTGGCAAAGCGGCCATTCCGTCCGACACTATCCCCCTGCCAAAGGAAAGTCATCACTCTCGCCGGTCCGACGCGCATTAAGATCGTTCTTGAGAGGTATCGATTGGTGCCTCGGTACGTGCCGTGCCACACAGACCATCGGATGAAAACGTGGTACATAATTTAAACCGATGCCTTGTAGCACTGACCTTCGCAATCCTTAACACGCTGTAGCCGGCGCATTCACGAGACGGGATCGATTGAAGCAGACTAATCAAGTGTGCACGCGGCTCAATCGGTATCTGATGTGCGCGCGCCTCGAAGCAGCTACTAAAACCCAGCAAAGATTCCCCAAGGATACGGACGCCAATCAGGTAGGTTTATATTTTTAACAATGTAGCAAATAATACAGTGCGACTTCGTTGAGACTATTGCATAACCGGCATAACATACACCGAAGAAGACCGGAATAGGGAAACACGAGTAAAGATACCTTTTTATGCAACAATCCCACCAGGGAGCCCACAACAAATCCAGCAAAGTGCACGACGAACGGCGTGTCTAGCACGGTCGGCAGTAAGCCACATCCTCGCATACACCGTGCACGCTAGAACTGGATGCATAAATGTCATTGACCGACACACCGGCAACGCTTCTCCGCCTCCTGACACTATAGTCACGCGATTCCGTTCACGCGGGAGCGGTCGTTGGACAAACCGAATACCCTGCGACCCGTCGGCGGCACGGAATGCACCGTCGAGTGACAGAGGCGGCCACGGGTTTTTCAGTCGCTTTCTGCAATTCTATACACCCCGGTGCAACGCTCGGTGCCGAGTGCAGTGGTGCAGCAAATTGCGCGTAAATGCATCAGCCGCTTTTGCCCGGGGTAAAAAGCCACTTGAGGGTGCGTGCTAATGTGCCGCCGCTGCCAATGGTCGTTTGCGTACGCGAAAGCACGTTACGTTGTTTTTTTTTTAATGCACGACACCCCGGACCGAAATTGGTTGACCTAGTCTCTTTATCGTGCCTTATTATTTATGGACATAAACGCATTCAGTTACTCCAGTGGTGAACATTCCTCATCATTTGGTTTAAAGGTATATTCAATTAGTTGGATATTATAATTTTATTTTTATTATTTAACACTATCGTTTTTACTGTTTATGTGCTATTTTATCTTTCTCTTACTTTCAGCACATACTGCTTTAGACTATCTCACTCTTATGCACACTATGAATAACGAAAGTCGTCTGTTCCACTGGTCAAAAACGTAAAAGACTTTTCATTGTTGTTCAAAATGGGAATCGCAAAACTGAAATGTATGTTCTATGCCCGATGTTCTATTGTTTGAGATAATAAGCATAAATAGATATTGCTCGTTATTTCGATGGAAAAATAAAAGATAAATTGAAACAGAAATTGTAAGTCAAACCCTTCAGTAGCTGGCCGTCCGGTTTAGCTTCACATACCATCACAGCAAGGAAACGCCTCCAACGATATGTAGCAAACATTTAAAACATTTACCTTCCCTTTGTTTGCAATCCTGCTTTCGTATCGCATTTTTGTATTGTTGCTCGAGTGGCTCGACCGCCATGAAAAAAAAGGAAACCGGTAGAACAAATTCAACCCTTTAGCCAATGAAACGGAAACATTCAAATGAATGGGTTGCGTCGTACCGGGTTGTGGTGCATGCGGAGCTAAATTGGAAAAAGGACTCGAAGAAAAACTTCAATGAAAAATCAGAACGAAAAAAACCCTCAATAACGATCCTTCGCAAACGTCATCAAGTGTTCAAATTGGGTGGAAAATCACGTTTGATATTCCCATTTGATCATTACTCCATTATTTACCTCCCCATCGGGAGGGAGGTGGAGCAACAAATTCCTGCCACCGATAATGACAAACGATTGGACGCGAAATGCTTAGGTAGCCGGCGCGAATCATGGCCAAAACCCGGTCCCCGGTTTATTTCAAGTTCAATGACCTGTGAAATCTGTTACGAGAAGGTATCACAGAAAATGTACAACAAATATACCTTTCAATAGAGCTAACCTCGGTTGTCTTAAGAACCATGCAAACCTACAGCGTCAACAAAAGCAAACGCACTTAACTTACCCGTGACAACACGATAACGCGGCGTAGGCAGTGGCGTGTGTGCTTGTGTGTGGTGACACATTTTATTTTTTGGAAGATGCAACGCTACAGGACATAGTCATACATTATAGAACCATTCGCTCTGAGTTTAAGCCGGAGCCGACGGTGAAATTTGACGGGAAAAATATTATAGCTGCACAAAACCAAACAGGTTAGTGAGGTTATTTATTCTTGGTTTTTGTAGGTACCAGCGGACGCAACACAACCGATGATGCTCTGCGTGAACTGCAACAACACTCGTCGTCGGTGTGTTTTTGTTGGTCACGGTCGTATTGTGTGGCGCTTTATTTTGATCCGCACCGAAATGACAGCATGGTTTTGTTTTCGGAGATTTTGCCTAATTTACGGTTTTGATCTGTTTTGCACTTCTTGCAACTACGCAGCGACAACAATCGTTTCTATGTTGCAGCACAAGTGTGTGCTCAATGTGTTTTCGTCATTACGTGTGTTTTTAGTTAATTTCCGATAAATTTCATGGAAAAAATAATTCCTAATGAAAAACATGTGTACATTCGCGAAAAAAGCAATTTAGCGTTGATAATGGACACAAAAATGGTCTTGGGCGGTAGAGACTAATTTATCGCCTACCGATTGCGGCCAGTCGAGTCAATTATCATACTCGGGGTGGGATTAAAATAGAACAACCCGCCCCATACGTACGCAAAAACTCAAGTGCGGCGAGTTATTGGCAACATATGAAGAGAGAGAGAGCAAAAAAAAAACACCGAAAAACGCATTCAACGCAGTTCTGTAGACAGTGTTGTAGAAATACAGCACTGGTACGGGTACGGATCCGACGCCTCTCGTAGGATACTTAGGCTCTCGCGTATATTACGACTGTTGAACCAGCGATCCAGCGCAACTCACTCGCTGACACCATTTTTTTTCTGCACGCAGTATCTTTTCCACGCACGCTGCTGCACGTCGCTCTCCGGTCTCTGGTGCAGTAGAACTGCACGTGATACACTTGTCCCCGGGGCTGAATTTGATCAACTGCTCGCCCCTGTTGGCGCACGGGCGTAAAGGGCCCACCGTCCCCGTGGATCGAGATCGGCCTGAAACGCGCACGCAGCGTCGTGCATGAATGGAACGCGAATCGCGCACCAACCAACGCCACGCAAATGGGCACTCGTGATTCTTATCTGAAATTGTTTATTGAAAACAACAGCGCCACTCGCCAAGGTACCGACACTGCTGCACCCCTTGGAATTGGGCGCACCACGGGATATGGATATGTGACCATTGACTCGACCGACCGTGCGAAGAGATCCCAATCGCGATATTCGTCTATACAGTCGGTAACGTAACTATGCGATCTTCCTTTTTAGAATAAAACGTCAACTATATAGTTGTAATGAATACAAATATGTGTTTTTATTATTTTTGCACACTTTTACAAACCACCACTTGCGGAAACTTGTTTTTTTTTTGTGACGAATTATCATTTACAATTCTTTACAGATTTCATTGTTGATCCAGTAAAGCTAGTAATAGTAGTAAATAATAACAACCAAAACTAACCTAACAACCAAACTAAACAAGTAAATAATAACAACCAAAACTCAAACCACCAAGAGTTTGAGAGACTTAGTAAACTACTAAAAATCAAAATACACAAAATTATGTATTCAGATCCTAACAAATTCTTCAAGGGTTCATAAGACGTTTAGAAAAATCAATCAAAAAATGTCTATGATATTCAAAATTGTTTAAAACTACCGGTATTTAAAATGTAATCAAATTTTAAATGATGATTTAAACGATTCAAACGATGAAACGATGATTTTTCGGAAAAAAATGAATTTTCATAAATGGTTGGATAAGTTACATGAAGCCATTTTGTTCATGGCGAATTAATAATATAATGGTTATTTAAAATGTGGAAAAATCAGGGAAGTGTGCATTTTTGTATTTACCATTTCTTAGCAGAACATCATGAAAGTGATGTCAAGTTAAAGTTTTAGTTTAATTATCAAAAAAAATCAGGTGGACGTATAATTATGGTCCGAACTGTAGCAATCACGACAACCAAGCGCGCGGCTTGCTTTGCATCCCGAAACCAGTTATCCAGTTTCCAGCGCACGGCGCGAGGGAGAGAGTGCAATTCCTTACATTCGCATGCTGCGTAAATGCGGTGGTGCGTACGGCCCTCCTAGCGCACGAAACGAGAGCAGCACCGCTGCGAGATCGAAATATCTCGCGATCGATCGAACTCGACCCCCACACGACAAACTACTGCTGGGGGAGGTTACGAGCGAAAAAAAAAACTAAAAGAAATACGCAAGAAAACACGCCAACCGAAGGTAAATTAATTCATTTCGTTCGATGATTTATGACCGATAATGTTGTGCCAGGTGGAGCCCCACCATCACCTGAACCGCGCAGCCCGCCTCGCAGGGCCATGTAATACCCAACGCGCTTCTTTAGCACTTTTTTGATAAATTCACTGTAATCAAACTACGATACCGCGCCACCATCGGAGACAGGCGTTTGAGACACCGCCCGGGGAAGGGAGGGAGAGCTGCAGGAAAGCCCAGATGACCCAGTTCCTGCTGGTAAAGCTCGCGGAGAATATGTTCGGGCAGCGTTTTTTTAATTTGTAAATCAGAGTAAATGGTGAATAAATTAAGCCTAACTCGCTCGATCGATGACAATTTAGCCGACGCGAAGGTGCAACCAACGCAACTCGGCAAAGTTGCAGCACCGCACGGGAGGACAGCAGGCAAAGGGGAAAGGGTGAGGGGGGGAGGGGGAGGTGAGTAATTAAAACAAGCTCGTCAGGCATGATCCGTCTCCGGAGCGAGATGCTGCCCCGCCGCGCGGTACGGGAGGCCAGGACAGGACAGAGTGATTGCCCGGCTTAACTGAGGTTAAGCGAATGCACCCATTATGCGCACCATTTGCAAACCCCGCCAAATCCCCCCGTCCCTGAGGCCCACACGCTGCATCGACCGCGGCACGGTCGTACACTCCACTATCGGCGCAGATCAGATTTGCCTTCTGGTGCGTAGGAACAGTTGCGTTCGTAATGCATTTCTCACGATCGAGACGTAACGCAACACCACCCTGGCCATTACTGTATCGAACCGATTGATCGGAACCGATCGCAAGGGCTGCCGCCGCAAGGGGAGGGGGATCGATTGCACTCGATTGCATTTCGCGAACCCTTTGCGGACACTCTGCGGGGCGTTAATGGATCATACGCACGAGATAGAGCGGTTAATCTGATTTTCGCTCAGTATGTTTAATAAATTTAGACAACAACGTCGATTACGATTATGGACGGCGCACCGTTCGGGCCAACACTTCGTCGGACCGAGGGCGCATTATGGCTGGACATTATTCACCGGACCGGACTGCAATGACGACGACGACGAGCGCTGGCGCGCGCGCTCGGTGGTAATAGCTAAGCGTTTTTAATTTTAAAACACAAAAATTACCCCCCAGAACGACCCTGGGTCGGTGGAAGGGACGGTGGGGATTGTGATACAGGCGGCGGCGAGGGGATCGAACAGAGCGGATACTCATTAATTAAACGTTGTTTAATCTGCAATTACGTGGTACCGAAACGATACGCAGTTGACACACGGTGCAAGGGGGGGGCAATCGAACATTTGCCACGAGTGAAAGGCGTCCCGAAATCAGTCAAAACAATATCCACTAATGCATCGACACACATGCTGACGATGAGAGGGTAATGTTTTGCCCTACCGGTGATGTAGATAAACATATTAGAACTTGAGGCAGATGAAAAAAAAGTGTTAGCGTACGCTAACGAAAAGAAGAAGCGTGAATGTGATGGACGGAAGGGTTCGTAAAGCATACCCTTTTCAATCCCCATCGGCACATGTGTGCACACCTAATGCATTTCTCCTTCCTGCGGAACATGATGATACTAAGCGCAGAATGTTTCACAAGGTTATGAAAAGGAACAACGAAAAACAATATGTTTTCGATCGGTATTTTTATGTAGCTCTCATATTGAGAAGAACTTCATTTTTCTTAACACTATAATTCTGTAAATTAAGCAAACAGGAACGGCGACATGCAGTCTACATCAAATAATCTAAAATTACTCACTAGGTTGAGTGAATGAACGTACTGTAATACACATATTTCTTCTTTCTCTTTATCGATGCTTGTTATTTAAATCTGCTTACACCTTGGGAAACCATAAAGAATATGGACTGATAATTTGTTCATAAACTCCTATCTCTCCTTCGTAAAAATATATATTACACGAGCATCAATAAAACCACAGTAAAGAAAACAAAAGACTGCGCAAATAGTCACGTGCGTGGGTCTCCACAGCGGTTCAATTACCGGAAAGCAAATGCGTTCTAAAATCACTCCACACGCATCGAGGCCTCGCTTGCGATCCACGTGGCATACGAAATTTTACACACAGAACATATCCCAGTTATCCACGGTGCACGCTTTACTGCGATCGTAGAGCAGAGCGTAAAACAAGCAATCCTATTTAGGTAGTCTGCCGAAGGCGCTACACAGTTTAATGTACCACCATCACACACACGCACGCCGGAAGGATCCAGGCTCACGTGGCATAAAGTTTTATGTACTGAATTAATTTCATAAAATTATACGCGATTCGGGATAGCAAAGTTATGAAGAAAAATCTTCACCCATCGGGCATGGTTCTTTTTCCGAGCGCGACTGCATGGTGCGAAGAATGTGGAGGACGCACGCAAGACAGAGAAAATCATCGATCCCGTTCATATTTGCTTCCACGGGCACGGAATCAAATTTGTGCGATTAACGTTTCCAACGTTGTGGCGAGATTCTTGGAGCCAGCAGCGAAAACGACAAAATTATACACCCCAAAAACGGAATACCAGAAGAAGACACAAGAATAAAACGGCATAATAATCATACACTGGATGCTGGCAAACACCACGACTGTCGCAAAGTGACGAGTCTGATTTCCGGTTCCGTTGATTCTGCTGCGAGCAAATGAAGATGAGGGTCGTTTCGGGCAAAATGAGGCGAAATCATACGCTAAAGCGCCAGATTCTTCGTGCAAAATGAAGAAAAGTAGTTCATGCAGTAAAGCCAGCTGGTCTATTAGGCATTATTTGTTTTCACTTTGTAGCACACGGTAGCACGCTGGGTTCTGGTGGTTTATTTGCAGTATCTGTTTTCCCGCTCTGTTCCCTCCGCTGGTTCGGGCGGTAAATGGAGGACAACCTCCCTCAGCGACCACAATAGCATGCGGCACTGGTGTGTCCAGGAGTGAAGTGTCCTTTTGCCAAACGGACACTCAGCGCCTCGATGCTACTAAAAACTTGACTGGTAACATTTAAATTTTATGACCATCTTCCGGCTTCCTTCCAGAACCCAACGGCTGCGCTAATAACCCACGAAATCTATTAAGTCATTAAGGGCGTTCGTGGTGGTTCCCGCAACGGAACGAGGGTTGCCTTATGCGCTCCACGGGATACCGTCCTTCGTGACGAGCTGACATTCATTCGGAGCAGCACCGAAAGAGGACTGTGTTTTTTTGCGCGCGCGCGACAGACAAGGAAGTTTAAGACTTCTCTATCACGAACCGAACAGAAGAGAAACTAAACAAACCATACCGCTATCCCGGCGATTCCGAAACCTACTTTATGGAACTCTGTAGAAGGAAATTCCAGTTAAAGAATGTCACGGCACGTTGATAGCATCCAGCCGACGCAAACGACAGCACGCAACAATTACTCCCGTCTTCAGAATTCAATAACAGTTTGCTCTAGTTTTTGGTTCGGTACGCAAATTTCCATACTTCATTCCTTTTGCGTTATCTTCGCGCTCCGCAGGTTACCAACGGAAATGGTATAATTACGAAAATTGACGACTTTACCGTCACCGTTTAGTGACACAACATTGACCGAGTTTGCGGTTATACTAAGGAAGATCATTTGGGACTTTAATCAAAGAATGACAACAGAAAAATGGAGTTTGGAACTAAATTGGCTCGTTCCGATGGAGCTAAACAATTTACTCGGAAACTAATGATGGCTTTGAATATTGATTGTAACGTTTAACAAAATAACTTACCGTGCTTGAAGGTGGCCATCAAATGCTCCGCATCACTACCGTGATGGCAGTCGTACAACGATTTCCCCAGCAAATCAGACGGTTGATAACCAAGCAGCGAAAGCATTCTGCACGAAAGAAGACATCCAAATACGTTAACAGCGTCGGAAATAAAAATAATTTCCCTATCCCAATTAACCTATCACTGACACTCACATGTCATCGACGTAACTGAACTTCATGCCCAGCGTGTGCTGCGTGAGGAAGGTGCTCGAGCCGAGCGGTACCTCGATGTTTGACGGATGCGGAAGTGGGCGAGCGATGGCCACCAGCTGACGCTGGCCCTCCCTATCTTTGCACGCAATGTGCCCGGTTACGTGGAGTACCTTGTACGAGGCGCTCTTGATATTGACACTGCGGCCGCGGCTCGTCAGCGTGCACTTGAGCCGCAGGAAGAAATCACGATTCTCCATCGGCCGGCAGTCGCTGTTCGCCACACCGTTCAGCAGCTCCGACGGCGAATGATGGCGACCGTTCAGGGCCTCCCGCAGCTCATCGTGGTCACACTGATGGCTGTAGTCCCAGATCGGTTGGCCCATGATATCGATCTGCGGTCGAGATGAATAAGGCATGAACGCACCATTAGTCTTTACCGTCGCTCATTTTCGGTCACATTTTTCGTTCCTTACCTGAGAAATGCCAAGGTATTCGCTGACATTTTCGGAAATATACGTCACATCACCGTCGACCGACAGGATGATCAAAAATCCGTCCAGCGACTGCAGCGCAATCGTTTCCGGTTCTAGACCGAGCGATTTCAAGCTTAGCTTGGCTTCGTTGAACGCATCCTGCGAATCCATCGATACGTCGTTGTCTTCCTTGATTTTGATATTCTCTTCTATTTGTGCCAGTTCGGGAACTGAAACGAAAACCATAAAATGCATCACATACATTCGAACCTGATTGCGCTTTTACAACGTAAAGACCAGTTGTACGAAAATCGACTTATAATCCAGCTGCAAATTATTTCGAATATGATAAAAGCATGCAACAATATAGGACACAGACATTTGTTATAAGCCGCTTGCTTACCAATTGAATCAAAATTTGAATCGATGTTCTGTTCAAACCAACATCTTGTAGTTAGTTTCGTGGATAACATTTATTAAACAGTGAAATTGTCTATTTTCATGATAGTTTGTATAAAGTTTGGATATAGTACATCAAACAATACTCCGAATGAATGTTAAATTTAATAAAGAAAATATGTACCATTCCTACGTCTCCAAGGAATATTTTTATACGGTGCCAACTAACAGCGCCACCTAGCGGCAATCCAAATGAAACTCGTCGAAAGTTCGCCGCTGCGAAGCAGAATGTATGCAATCAGAACAACTGGTCTAACAACGGTGGCGCTGTAGGTGGATGTTTTTCGAACTAGTGAGTTAGCTTTGTATTTTGATACGTTTGAAAACCAAAACGGCATTTGAAATTGAACACATGAAAACAGCATACAGTGTAAATAAGCTAATTTAATGATAATCCAAGCAATAAACACTTACATAGCTCCAGCATGTTACGCGCCTTCAGAAAAGCGATCGATAAACGCATCACGGACGCTTTATCCAAATGCTCGACTTCCTCCGGACGCATCGGCAGCAGGCTGGCAAGATCCTGGAAGATCTCTGTTTCGCGCGAACGTCGGCAGCGTGCGGCATCACGGGATTTTTCCTTACGTTTTTCATTATTCCTAGAATAGAATTTAAGTGTAAACACATAATTAGATAAATGTGTAATTTAACAAAATAGAAATTAATCATGCCTATCTATAAAACAGATACGATCAATTATCGAACCAAATTCAATAATTGTAAGTTGGTTCTCACTCCGTGAATCTTATCTACATTTCCAATGCTTTCGTCAAACCGAGTCATCAATCATAATCAAAAACTCAACAATTGCTAGAAAAATCAAATAATTGGCAACAATCTGCCATGCAGCTGACATGGTGGGATTAGCTAATATCGATGCGAATGATGAATTTATGAATTCCGCAACCAAATCTGGGTTTCGTTAAACCAGTTTGAAAGGAATTGTATCTGATATGCTGGCGGTACAAGAAGAGTGTACCGGGTTCCATGGAAAATCAATTTCAACACTCCTTGGTACGCTAAACGATGAAATAATCTTTCTCCGATAATCCTAATCGTCTTTGAGCGGTAGCTGCTGGGAGCGGCACCAGCAATAGAAGCTTTTTGGATCGGTTGCGATGATATGGCCGGCAATATTAGGCGATTCCGGTGATGTCTCGATAATTGATACCGCTTAAGTCTGGACAGCGCCAAGCTCTGCCGTACGAATCACGTTCTCTTATCACACGCGGCATGGCTTCACGACATCGGCCAGATAGAGAGAGAGAGATAAATTTAGACATTTCACAGGCTCTCCCAGGAAACAATGAGAGGTTAACAAACTCGAAAGATTTATCTAAACCGTGCACGTTACACACAAATTGAACGAAACTTGGACAGCAGTATTGTTAAACAAGAATAAACAAGTAAGTCACAGAGAAGTGAGACTTGGGCATTATAATGTCACTTACATAGGTTTGCTCAACAGTTAGACATGAACAGCATACATAACCTTACTCCGTCTATAAAAATGAGTAGGCTTGCTCAAGTTAATTAAAGAAGATTTTAAGACATTGCAATTACTACATACAATGAAGGTAAAATATTTCCCAACGACCTAAATGCGTTGTCGGTTAATCGCTAGCCTAATCAGACACGCGTAATAGCACGTAGAGATTAGCCTGCATCATATAGATACCGGTTATTGGTGATGAGGAAGATGATGGTCAATAATCTATCGTAAATACATAAAAATCACACATTTATTGACAACAAAGAGACGGAGATAGTCTGACCGTACATGTCTACCTAATCCTGATGCGCGACTCTAGAAAGCTCCAAGCATGATGCACACGGTAGAAAGATAGCAAATGTTTCGAAGGGTTGCGACAAAACCATTTTGCTCACGTCACTAACCTTGAAGGCTATCGAAATTGAAGAAGATTCATCGCAAAGATCCCCCAAAACCCGTATTTTGTCTGTATTTCTGCAATCGAGCGCTATAAATGGTTGGATTATTGCCAAATCCGCACAGTAACAGTCTTGTGCTATGGGCCAACAAGGTTTGTTTCTTTTTTTATTCTGTTACAAATCATTTTAATCATGACAGCGTCAGAAAATGTACGTAAATACCCAAAGTAAATGCGGTAATATCGTTAGGGTGATAAGGGTAGCCATTTACAGCACTTACATCATAAGGTTTAAAAATGATATGTGAAAAACACATAAGCTGTCAATGACATATCAGACAGGAATGATTTATCAGAAGAAGAAAATAAGTGCACTTGTACAGTTTACAAACAGTTTAAGCTACATTTATTTAAAAAAAAACCTAACAAAGAATGATTATTCTTACTTAAAAATGAAGAAAATATAGCTATTTCTTTATTTCATTATATGTTTTCATTCATTATGTTTTACTACACCATTGTTATTGTTTGTATTATTGATTTACCTGTCTCGTATATTTTTGAGGAACAAATAAATCATCCGAAATTCCAGATATGATTTAGGCGTGATCAACAATAATTGTTTGTAAAATTTTAGACACAATGGTCAATTGATCGCTTCTCGCAAGAAATTTCTCAGCTTTACATAAGAACAAAAAAAGAGAGGAACAGAGCCGACAAACTATTTAGAAGGAAATTTTTTAATTTAAACAAACTATATAAAGCTGAGGTAGAAAATCTGATATCAAAAATGGTACGATCTGGTAGTGATCTTGAATGCCAAATATAGAGCTAATCCCATGTTTTCATTTATTTTTAGTTGTAAAGATAAAAGGTGTAAAACCTGCTACGTTAAAAATAAACCCAATATACACCTATCCAGTCAAAACGTTGCTGATGTTGAACAAATGTGTGTCAAACAATGAATTTGGTCCACCTAAGATGCTCTCTCTCTCTCTCTCTCCGAGGAAATAGCGCGTGAGCAAAATTTGTTTTCCGAATGATGCTACGGATCAGCACACTCAGAAAGAGAAGAGAAAGAACGGCGTCGTGAGTTATTTTCGTCTAGGAATGTTTTTAAATGATACATTTTTTTTTCAATCTGTACGCCACGAGGTGAAAGGACCCACGATCATCAGGAACGTGACCGTCTGTGCGGTAATGTTATGGGCATGTGACATCCGCAGATGTGTAACACAGTAGCGCAGCGCGGCTCACATGATCGAGGTGAATCGATGATGATGTTTTCACTCACATCCATTCGACGCTTCTGGTTACGCTATAAGAACGTATGTAAGAGAGAATACGTCCTGCAATAGCCGCGCTAAGCATGAGCAACAGTTCACAAGGAACTCTATTCTGTGTGTTCTATTAATGCCCCGAGGCAGAAGTAATGAGGTTCTGTTTGCATAAACGCACCAGCCACTCTCCATAAAGTGCCCAACAGGACAGGGTCGATCAGCAGCAGCAACAGCAGCAACATCATCGTTCATCTATACAACACACCACACGCAAGTACAAACAGACCTGGGAAGAGATAGTGACATTACACCCTGGCCATTACACCACACAGTCATCCGTTGGGACAGCAAGTCGGAAAGCTGGCAACAAGAACCGTTCCTCTTGCGAAGAAGTCCATAAAGCGGAGTACGGGACAGTGATGAGTAAGATTCCTACAATCTTTGCCCGAGCTACCGCGCGACTACACAACGGTCAAACACCGCAATCAACGACGTTTGAGAGCGTGGCGGCAATGTGCTGTGCCGTGTTTGCCGCCACACAACACAGCAAAAGCGGCATGCTAGGGACGTGCTAAAGGACACTTCATACTGCACTGTAAAATGATTTAAGTATCATGTTTTCATGCATTATGGAACTGTACAATGCGACAGTGAGATCATTTCTGTAAGAGAAGGGTTCTTCAAACATCACCTCACAACAGGAGACTTAAACGAACGACTAACCTCCCCAAACCGTTCAACTCTCGAGCCGATGTGCCAAACCATGCACAACCCAGCCGTATGGTTGTGTGAGGTCCTCCTATGTACAATTGGACCAATAGAATCCGAGCAAAACCATATAGCATGGTTATCGTGCCAAAACCATATATATAGGAGTGTGATTTCATTTCATTTTGCGAGTACACTATCAGGATCTAGATAAATCACCGACGCACTTTCCGATTGGTTCCCGGCAGGCGTCCACTTCTTGCCATTGCCAATCCAACGAACCGTTCAGCTGGTAGCTACTTACATGAAATCCTCCATATCCACCATGTTCACGTAGGGACACGGTTCCTGGCCGTAGTAGCCGTAGCAGTAGGCATAGTTCCACGGCGGCGGACCCTGGCAGGGCGCGTAGTTCGCCGCCACGTACGGTTGCTCAAGGAACGGTGGCATCGTGCCCGGTGCGGAGGACACCACACTCTGCGACACTGCGACGTCGGGCGTTCCGACGCCCTGTTCGACACCGTACGAGGATTGCTGCTGGCGCGGTGGCATATGTGGTGCCTGACAAAAGGGCTGATAAGAGCCACCGTCAACGTGCTGGTGGTGGTTGGCGCGGGAAACAACCGCGGGAGGTTGCTGCCGAGGGTAATCGGTGTTGCCACCCATCATCGCCATTGGCACTGCTGGCGCCATCATTTGAGGTTGGTTATATAACATAGCCGCCGACGGTTGCGGCTGGTGTTGCTGGTGAGACACCTGCCCTTGAGGGGTGTATTCGTAGGGTAGCATTTGGCCCGCACTGTGCGCACCAAAATCTCCTTCGGATGACCCGGGAACAGTTCCGGTCGAATGGTAGGAGGTAGAAGCATCGAATCCTGGCTTAACTTTTCCCCCATAGTCCATCGGCGCCATTGCTGGTGGGCCGTAGAAGGAAACGTTTTCACATCCGAAATATCCACCATTGCCACCACCACCACCGTCATACACTACACCACCGGCACCACCGCCAGCTCCATCGTTAGGATACCAGTTCGATTGCATCGTAACTCCTTTTTACACTTTTTCACAACAATTTGGAGCAGGTCCAAACAGATCACGCAAGTCTTTGGGAAGATCTCTCACAAATCTTTTCTAGCAACAGTCCATTTATGGCTCTATCGTCACAAAAAAGACACACACACACACACACTAGAGAAACCACCTGCAAACTGGGGCTCTTCACTCCAAAGCCCATGTAGCGCACCTTCGCTCTGGACATCAACTAAACGAAAAAACCCGAAACCTGCAAAACTCGACCGCGTTCTGACCATCCGACGGTACCGAACAGCGAGGGCTGTCTAATCGTAATCCGATTGCCAATAGTACTAATTTATAATGTTACATTATCTGTGGGCACGTTAACGACGAATTCCCGATAAAAAAATAAGCCACGACGATTGCCCACGGGAGACTCCGGACATACGGGCCCGAGACGACTTTGCGGGCCGCCGCTCGCCCTTCGTTATCGAAACGGCAAGCGAGATTCCGCGCTCGGTTTCCGCAACCGCAGCGCAGCAGTCAACGAACTCGGCCTCCTCGGCTACAGAGGGCGCCTCCACCTGCGAAACATTACTCTCCACACAGTGTCACCCGAAAGAAAAGCCTCACCCGGGCCAGGCGGTACACCGTGGTGGAGAGGGAAACAGGAGGATACGAAAGTTTTCAACCCCTTGTCTGATAACATGATACGGAGTGCGCGCGGTCGCGCGAAGAGTCGTGCGAGGTGAGTCGGAATTTGGAGACAATCCCGCGAGAACACACGCGCACAACGGGGACGGGCCGCGGAACGATCAGTCGCAAAAGTGACTCGCCCTATGCTGGGAAACTGCTGCTGAAACACTGCTGGGTGTGATACACTGTCGCAAGGCTTGATGACTACTACCTCCTACTGAAGAAGTGCTGCTGCTGCTGCTGTCTATGGATGGTTTACAGCGCAATGGGACGATCCGGATAGTATTAACTGATAAGCGTGGTGCGATAAAGATAAAAAAGATACACAAGTTTGCATCCTATTGCCGTGAGCCGGAACACAATTGCCTTGAAGACAGTGAGCTATGGAAGTTGCTCGAATATCAACACACAAATTGGACTGTCTGGCCAGCAGCAGGTGTGGGAAGGCTGCAAGGTAAGCGATGCTCGTGAGCTGCGGTTCATCTTTATAGTCAGCTGTGCGCACTTTGGAAGTAAAACTATACAGATCTTTCTATCTCAGTAGTTGCGGCAAAAAAATTATCTCTAAAGTCGGTCTTTATTTCATTATGCACACCATTGTACGATCTGTTTTGCTTCTTAAAGTTTTGAGGCATAATTTCTGACTCTTATCAACATAATTTTACCTAAATTCGATCAAATGTTTCACAACATTTACGACCTAAACCATCCCAAAAATATAACGATAGGTAAGTCGATTACTGAACAAGGATAGGTACAACATAGTATGTTATAAATCGCAGTCTAATAAAAACCTTTTTTTTTGCGTTACTATCATAAAAACTAAGAAATGTAGTCATGTTATCGCTGATTTAATACGCTGCTGGTGGTTTATGATAGTGTCATGCAAAAAGGCAGATGCACTATGGGCTGTAACTGTAATACTAAGGACAGTATAACAACTTATTATTTTACTATATAGTTGTATTAAGTCAGGTCAGCCACAAAACAGACTCATTCTACAGACAGAACTGTAGTTTGAAATACCTTACGTTTCGTACCTGACAAACACGGAATGAAGGATGTCTTTGAGAAGAAACAAATGAGCTAAACTTGTCTTTCAGTTTGTAATAACTAGTAAACGCATTTGATTACACGAAAAATACGATTTTT
>KZ069533.1:109249-126393 GCA_002091845.1 Anopheles cracens
GCCTAGATGTAGGCTACCGTAATCGAACGTTTCACTCGCGTTTCAGAACTGTTCGTAATTGTAAATGTGATGCAATATATTGAACTAAGCATTGACAATGAAAACGAACATTAAGCTTGATTTGCCCGGTTCAACCGTTGAACAACAATCGGTCCACAAAACGTACTGCAAAGCATTGAAAAACTAAACTATAACTATAAAACTGTCCATTTGCTCCAGATGCAGACGTTAAAAGTCGTCTCAGGGCGAATAGTTGGCTTACACTTAAACGTTCTTAGACCGAAATCGGTGGAGTTTTTATAAAAAAAATATTGTTCGTTTTTTCGGAGCAGATCAATATCTGCTCCCATGACAGTATTGACTTAACCTTCTAGTTTTGCTGCTGCAAATAGTAATTGACTCAATTAAAACTAATAGCTGAGGGTGGCTAGCGACTCACAGTGACGTTGATTTCCACAAATACAAGAGTCAGCCGACACCGACGGACGCATTTTGGCACCAACCCAGCCTCAGACCGGCCGTCGTTTTATCTCCTTGTCATGCGGCAGCAGCGAACCGATCGCTGTATGTGTTTCCAAAACCTCCACCACACCACCATCACAGCGGCGATACACAGAGGCAAACACTCTTGAAACAATTCACCGACGAGAGGCGCATAATTTGCGTGCATGTGTATGAGGTGGCATGGAGAGATGTACAAATGTGCATGTATAAAATGGACCCAACAAATCAATTCAAATGGCAGCGGTGTCGAAGGTCAGTGGAAGCTAAATGGACCAATCTGTCCTTCCACGGCTTCCGTTTCATTCCTACAGAATCTCGATCGCACTCTCCACTATGCAAGTAACATCGGTGGTGGCCGACTAAACCTCGATCTGAAGACAAACAACAACCCGAACGACGAAATGAAAAGCAAAAACATACAGAATGGGATCGACACGACGCATTACGTTCGAAACCCCCCAGCATGAGACGATAATGGTACGGTGCAACTAACGTGCAATGGTTGTATCGGTATCTTACAGGGGCAGTGTTGGATTTTCCTTGATCATTATGCCTGCAAACGGTGGGGAATTCACGCATATTGTGTGACGTATACAAAGCGTGCACTAGTAGAATGCAAACGAAAATTGATGTCCATCACTCAAACTATTCTCCTAAGGAAGGCGATATGACAAATGTTTTAAATCAATGCACGTACGCAACTTACGTACATTGAATTCTTAACAACTACTTGCAGCTTGCAGGGTGTTAACACTTATTTCAAACTTCCGGTGCTGATGAGTAACACACATCGGAATAATTCTTTTTATTACCGCACGTGAGTGTTTACAGTCAAACAAAAGATCACTTAAATTGATTTTATTTATTTATTTATTTATATCAAATCAATATTTTTAAAATATTGATGCTATGCTTCTTTGGTTCCAAGGAATAACAATTTTAAACTGTTGAGCTTCTGAATGACAGTAATTCAATTTTAAACATTAATGCTCTAAAGAAATACCCACAGGTCAACGAAATGATTGCTGATATTATTTCCATCATTATCGCGTTCTAATAAAAAAAAACCTGTGCAGGTCACACGGAGGTCTACTTTAAGTGAATTAAACTCTTGGCTTATCAACTCACTGCGCGGTTACGTTATAGGCAGCATCAAGCATATTAACCAAGCCTTACTTACATAGCCTAAAATACAAGAAATGAATGTAACAAGATGGAAAATGAATTCAACTGCACCTTGCCAAAACTGACAAGAAAGACGAACTTTGCACAACCAAACCGATACTTGAGCGAACCTTGTAAGCAATGTTCATGCAAAGGATGACATTATTCCATTGGATGTGAAAGAGAACAAAAAGAGCTATAAAAGGAAATAAGTTGTAAATAAGGCTGCACAAACGTACGTTCAACAAAGCCTGTGAAACGCAACCAACTGCACAATTTATTTGAAAAGAATGAGCATCCGAACGTTTTTTTATTGCCCATCCATAATCATCTGGTATGTACGGATGGCCTCTTTTCATGGCTTTGAAAAACAAATAAATGCTATATAGTACATATTGTTCAGAATGGAACAGGGTTACAGGAACGATCAAAACAAACAATAATTGCCAGTTAGTGTCGCTTGAACACTATCATGATCAGAATTTTTGTTTAATTTTGTGAGCTAGAGACATTCCGATGGCTTTTGACTAAGCGAAAAACAAATAGCAAAAATACATTTTAAAACCAAACTAATCATCAAACATAAACCTATTAAAAACTATTGATAACAAATAAAGTTTACAAGCATTTCTTTGAAACGATTCATCGTAAAATTTGGCTAACGTATGTACAAATCAAAGTTTTTAACAAACTTTGGTTGCTCCATGTTTGCATATATGCCACTTAGTTTGTGAGATAGCCGAGACATTTAAATGAAATTCCGTCAAAAGAGCGGCTTGATTGATTAATGAATGTAAAGAAGATTATTCTAATTTCGAGCGTATAAGGAAAACCAAGTCGGCTAGAAATTAGTTATATCGCTCGCGTAGATTATAGATAAGGAGAGTATATCTGACGAAGCGTCAAATATTCAATAGTTCTCAAATCTAAGCACCGAAGCGAAATGTGACCTAGCACACAATACTCATACATTTCAAGCAAAATAAAGCTCGAAATAAGTGCCTGCACAAAGAGACAAGCATCTGCTACTTGATGGCGCAGGAACGGAATGCCCCCGGCTAATCACACTGGTTCAACAGGTTCAACCACTTTGAAAAGTCGTTTGTCGGTCGTTGTTAAGCTGCAACGCTGTCATCCCGCCTGCCACCCGCACCCGGATTCCCTGAGCTGATAGTCCACGGCGTGGCAGAATTTTGGACAGCGAAGACACACCGTATCCTCAGCACAGGAACGATACCTAGCCCAGGAACCGGATCTCCTGACCGAGGTTCTAGTGCGACAGGTGATGACGATGACAAGCCCCCCGATAGAAAAATGCCAACCTGCTGCTACTGCGCACGCCCCAAACACACGTCTCAGACGTCATCACTGTTATCGAAAGTGAACGTCAAAACAAATCCCTCTCCAGCGATCCCAACCTCTCCCGGTTACGCAGCGTGGTGTATCCTTAAAGCTTGATGAAACTAGGACACGCGACAGCATAACATGAAGGAATGATGGAAGTTTCGGTTGCGTAAAAGGATACACAATCGATTACGAAAGATTTGGAGAACCAGGGGAGGCGTAATGTTATTGCTTGAACTAATTTTTCCATTAATCAACTGATAAATTGTACCCTGAATGGTCCTTGGGATATATGCGAAAATCTCATCCTCAAAGCTAGTCAACTTCTCTATCTGGAAGCAATTAGTTCTCCTTCATTCGACCCATTCCCGATTCCATAGGACACGTCCGGTATAGAACGGTGCCGCCTCTGAAACGGATCACGTAGGCTTTGATGTGTAGTAATTATCGCGCCTGAAGTACCGGTCAGTGTATAATCAATAACGGCAAAATATACATGATTGTAGACATAGTTATTCTTGTGTTTTACATTTTAATCTGTGACTGTGATGCTTTAGTTAATAGCATTCTAAACGTACTTAAGCAAAAAGCGAAGTCCCAACAAATAGACAAACAACGCCTTAGTCACACATTTCAAAAAAAGATGAAAATACCCTGCGCATCCATTACTAAGCCATTAACGTCAAGCAACGGCGGCTAGGAGCATTAGTTTTCTATGCTTACAACATAGTCATCCCACACGATCGTTTCGTTAATAACTCGCCGGTTCGGAAACATCTTAGTGAACGATGAGGTGGTGATGGCACCATCAAAAGGGTCTACCACTAGGACATACTTCTGCAGTTTCCGCGCCTTCTCTGTCTCGAGTATGGAAACGGCAACTCCACATCTAAAGGTTGCTACGATCAAAGCATGCCCTTCCGATGGAGGTTACTGCGATGGACGATACATATCGTCGCTATTGCAACACCTTTGACCAGGCGTGTGACATTGAAATTGGAAAATGTGCCGCGCCGTGTAAAATCAACACCGTTTTGTTCGAGATGAAAACGATAGCCGATGCATATCTTATGTCGATATTAATACATTCGATAGTGGCACGTAAACTCATTCGTAGTTTTCACGAGATTCTCCCAAGTATAGACGCCCTTCCTGCACTTGGATTGCGTGACTGGATAGATGCTTTGGTCAGTTGATCGAGTTTTCGATGAAATGCTTTGTCTTACCTTCGCTTCTCTTTAACGGGCTTTCCTGCCTTTCCCGTCCCAGCCGTCTCCGCTGGCTTCGTCGTTGTTTTCGTCATCTTGGCGGTTCCGTGCGCTTTCCTTTACTAGCTTATTTGTTTTTCTTTCCTTTTATGATTGAACTTCCGTAAAGTAATCGATGAACAAACGAATACGAAGTTTCTTAAGACGACACGACACAACAGAAACTTTTACACTAATGTTTTACAATTATGCTAATTGGGACAATATTTTCACACACATCCACACAACCACTCGTCCGCACGCACATTTAACAGACCATACATTCCAATTCCAAACACGAAACAACACGCACTTTTGGTTGTGTTTTGTTGAAGCTTTGTTTGTATTATGCGCTTTCTCTCACACACGTTTGTATGTATGGCTGCACAGACACACCAATACACGCCGATTCGATTCGCCTATTCACACTCGCTCGCACTAGTGTGTCACGACTGGGCCGACGAACTGGCTTGTTGTTACGAAATCACGCACTTTTTTCCGTTTGTGCCATGCAGCATCATCATCACCAAAACACCAAAATAAACATACAGCACGCACAGTATTATTCTACACGCACACAAAACACTGTTTGTTGTTTTTTTCCTTCTTCTTTTTCTTCCCAATTTCGTTCACGATCTTCACTCACGTCACTGGCGTGCGGGAAAAACGGCTCAATCAGCTGCCTTCCGTTCGACGACCAGAAATCCAAAATAAATCGTCCTGTCTCGCTCGCGCCAACGCACTCCGGAGCACCGTTGCACTTACACCTCCTTTCGATTGACGGGCGCACAGCAACAACATCGGTCGAAGGTGTTTTTTTTACGATGGGGTTATGCTCTGGGGTGCGTAATAGCAGTGATAGCTTCTTGCATATGCACTTCGCTACCGCACGTTTCCCACATTCACCCGGGTGTCCTGAAGGCGCAGGATTCGCACGATTATGATCCAGCAGTAGCAGCTGATGGCAAAACGGTGCCAAATAAATCACTCTATCGCTACCAGAAGGTTACGGTTGTTATTGACGGGCAGCAAGCGCAGTAAACCTTGAATATCTCGGCCAAGCAATAGCGAGCCAAACTGCACATACGAACGCGCTATTTCCTTGCACTTGCTATGGGTCACCACACTACACCGGGAGCTCGACACGCACACGGTAACGCGCACATGAGCCGATTTTTTCTACGTTCGAACAAAAAAAACTTCCGATCGAAAACATTGGAATTCTTCCGAGAAGTAGAATTTCTTCAACACACGACAAATCTTTTGTCATATCAATGGCCACTGTGGGTAGTGCAGCGGCCATGGTCTATGTCATTCGTGTGGCATTTATTGAGCAATGTTTACTTTTTATTTTACAAATCATGAGCGATTACGTTTGCTTTACATGATAATAATTCGATAAGCGACAGTTTACGAAAGTGAGCATTGCAATCACAAACAAAAATACAAAATATCCTCTGTTTCGTTTTCCACTGTGATTTTATTTGTCTTGACAACTACCATCTCAACAAAAGCTGTTTATGATACGAAGTTAAGAGATTAAATTGGATCTATAATAACAGTTTCACAATTTTACGCACTTTTTGAAACTGGATTGAGGATAGTTAATTTGTTTACACATTTTTCTGTATTTACATAATATTGAAAAGGTGGAAAAGAATGATGAAATGCTGTCAACACATGATGCAACCAAACAACTTTACATCAGAAACAAAACTCTTGTAATTTTCACGTAACCATAACACTACTAGCGTATATTGTTTCTTGAATAATGATTCATTTTCTGTATCTAATACAAACTACTGTACTTTTGTTGCCACCGTATTCGATTCTGCTTCCGATTTCACCGGAACATCGTCGACATCATCCTCTTCCTCGCCATCATCCGCTATCATGCTCGCTACTCCTGCCGCACCATCTTCTCCTTCGTCCTCGTTTAGGTTTTGTTTGTACACACCAGGATAATTGCGCATGCATTCGTTCATCGTGCTGAACGCTTCGTAGCAATCTGAAGCTTTCGGCTCGGCTTGGCTGTAACAAATGTCGATTGTTTATGTAACATGTTTCCGTACGACAACTACAAGCCACTGAGGCACGTTAACAACGTACCTGTAATGGAAACACGAGAATGCCTCCCGGAATTCGTTCCCACACGGACCGATTGCCATTCCACCGAGACAAGGACAGTTCCAGTTGATATCGCCGTTTTCCAAAATCAGACCCGGTCTCGGTTCCGATTCCGGAAGTTCCACCTTGCTGGGAGTCGCATGATCCTCCTTGGTAGCGAAAATCACCTTATCCTTTCCATAGCTCTTACACAGCGACATGATCGACGGTACACTTTACCCTTGGCACTCTAAGTGTGTTTCCACCAGTGTCAATAGAAGGGGCGAAACCTTCTTCACGTGAAAATTGCAAGGAACGCCTTGATATTCTCCTATCAGCGTAATAGCTGCGCGAAGCTTCACGTAAAACTTTTTGGGAACGCGCAGTATTATACGCCTTCGCTTCTCGTCGAACTTCAGCAGATCCAGCTCCGTTTGACCACCAATTTCTCCGAAAACTTTCGACAGAGACTGTTCAATGCTCGATTTCAGGTAGAGCGCAGACAGTTGATTCGGTTCTTCGGCAAGCTTGCTAAAACATAAGAAAAGTTACGAAACATGCTTCTATGCTAATTTATGTACACATGATTTGGAATTTACTTACATTTCAACATCAAAATATACGTATTCACTCATAATAAAACCATGCTTTTGCGGCTTTTTTACCTTTTTTTTTTTGAAGTAGCATGTATTGTTTTCCAAAGCCAGTATCCAGGTCGCGCCGAAAAACCCCGTTTTGACGTTTAAAACAAGAAAACGAAAATTGAACCTGACACCCGGCCACCTATCTGTCAAATGATGTTACATTTTGTTCGAACGATCGAGAATGGCATATATAAATGAGAAATAAATTAAAAAAACACTATATTCTGCAGTTCCTAGTTGCTTGTGATATCCTCCTCCAAGGAAAGGACAGGTTACTGCATTGTATGAACAGGGGGATTCGTGCGTGGAACAATATAACAGATTGATTATATATGCAGTGGACGCAATAGGTAATCTGTACATACAAAACTCGATATTATTTCGCTTACCAAATGCTAGTTGTTCGATGATAATGCATATGTGTATGTGCTAATGTACTAAACAAAAATTACCCTTAAACGTCAAACTTTGTATTCAAGATGGCTACCATGACAGGCCTATGACCTTTTCTGCATCGCCTTGTGTTTATAATCACCAAATGACAATTCTTTTGACAGCTGATTTTGTTTTTGCTCTTTTCAGCCGTCAAAGCTGTCAAATCATGCGAGCAGTTTCGAGCACGGCACAGCCAGCCTCCACTGCGCCCGAGTGGGTGATCGCGTGAACGACCAAAGAGCGAACGTGCGCGAAGGAGCGAAATGCAAAAGCTGGTCTACACGAAGCGCAACTCGTCAAGCGCAACTGCTGTCAGTGTTGCCAGTTGCTTCACGTTGCGTCAAAATCGTTTTTGGGTTTGGAAGGCGAAACTCAAGCGCAAATCAAGCGCAAATTTTTGTAAACAAACGGTTTGAGTAAGTTTGTCTACAAATATAGATGTTTATAGCAATGATATTGTATTTTAATCATTTTTGTGTGTTTATTTGGTGAATTAAGCGATAAAAGTGCAAAAAAATGAGAAAATACAGTTTGCTCCATCTCAAGCGCAACTACCTTTGCAAATTGTCGTGTCCAAACGAAGCGCAGCGAATTTGACATTTGCGCGTGGAGTTGCGCTGGGAGTTGCGCTTCATGTAGACCAGGCTCAAGAAAATGGGTAGGATAACTTAATTGGGGGAGCGAGATGCGAAAAGAGAAAGAATGTGACCGTGCAAATAGACGTAGTGCGAAATTTTACGTAATCGGCCCTTTTTTACGGTAGTTTTTTTATGTATGCACGTTACATCGAATGACAGCGAGAAAAGTCTCAACGAGAAATTTTGCGCTACGTCTATTTGCACGGTGAGAGCCAGAATCTTTCGCACACCGAACCCATCGTCTAAAAAATAAATGTTTAAACATTTTAACTGAATTCTGCTTTATATGGCATTTTCAAGTATAAATAATAACGATTTTTTTTTTCAATTTTCTGACACGCTCTTTAGAAATGCATGAAATAACCAGAAAACAGGAAAGCTGATAGCTGAAAACATCGTGATGTAAAAACTAAACTTAAAACAGCATAAACTTTGTAGAAGTCAAATCTTAAAAATCACAAAAATCTCAAGAATGCCCATTTCTCATCAACTTCGTTATGAACTGAACATGCCGTAATCGTACAGCACGCACTGTAAATAAAATAAACATACATTTAATAGGCGTGGCTACGCCAGCAGGATAGAGCATCTGTAATGGCCGCCGTTGGTTCCACCATTTTTTTAGCCGTAAATGTAATGTCGTTCTATTTATTTCCACCGTATTCAATTAGCTTCATACTTATCATCAAATTCTCCTCAATTTCTAAAACACGGCTTCAAGTATCATGCAAATTTCTCTTTTATGTGTAATTACGTAGTTTCCAGAACGAATCAGCAATATTTGTAAAACATACGATTTGATCGCAAATAACATTAGTTTTAATAACTTATAAATTCCTATTTTTAAATAAGTTTCGCATAGATAAACTTATACAAATTCTTTCAGAAGAAACTAAAGTCATTTGAGTCAATTTACAACATACACAGCAATACATTCAATCTCCATCGAATGTGAGAGCCGTAGGGAAAAAAGACTAGCGTTTCTGCACGTTCTCACGTAAATTAACGGCCCCGTTCGCGAAACGGGCAAAACCGAGATGAAGAGCATCTCAGCGTGTGTCTTGACGACAATTAAAAATGATTGATTTAGTGTCACTCGAGCTGCTGCAGCAACACGAACACGAGCTCATCGTTACGAACGACCCGACGATGGCACTTCATCGTCGCAATCGTGGCTCTAATTATCGTCTTCTTTGCAAGTCGGGAAGGAAGCCGGGATGATGCTGTTGCAATAAGAAATTATTAGTTAAATTAAGCCCGAAACTGAAGAGCAGACTAGGACCAATTTGAAACTAATTGCGAGATGCTGACATCAGGTGAAAGTAATGACTCTAAAGTTCAAGCATTTCATACTTACAACATATATGATCCAGTTTTTTTTTAAAGATTCATGTTAGATTCTTTTTGCATACACAGCATGTTATGATATTTGTTATTTTAAATAACAACATAAATATTGCCCGAGGCAACTTAAAAACTTCCTCAGACTATGATATACGTTATATACATGAAACTTTAACTCGATTTTTCGATCGCTTGGAATAATCATGAAAAGTCAAGAGGAAGTCAGTCGAAGCAAAACTTTGCACAAGTCCGTCGGGCTGAGAAACAAACAGCAGCAGCAGCAGCAGTTGAGCATCCATTACACACTCTGAAGTGGATCCGCCAATTCCCGGATCACTATTTCTTTACCGAACCCCTCGGGTTTCTCCATTCACCGGCGGGCCACTCGTCGCCGATGACAGACATGCTCAAGGACCCTCGACTGTAGATCCTTGGGGATTCGTGCGTGGAACAATATAACAGATTGATTATATATGCAGTGGACGCAATAGGTAATCTGTACATACAAAACTCGATATTATTTCGCTTACCAAATGCTAGTTGTTCGATGATAATGCATATGTGTATGTGCTAATGTACTAAACAAAAATTACCCTTAAACGTCAAACTTTGTATTCAAGATGGCTACCATGACAGGCCTATGACCTTTTCTGCATCGCCTTGTGTTTATAATCACCAAATGACAATTCTTTTGACAGCTGATTTTGTTTTTGCTCTTTTCAGCCGTCAAAGCTGTCAAATCATGCGAGCAGTTTCGAGCACGGCACAGCCAGCCTCCACTGCGCCCGAGTGGGTGATCGCGTGAACGACCAAAGAGCGAACGTGCGCGAAGGAGCGAAATGCAAAAGCTGGTCTACACGAAGCGCAACTCGTCAAGCGCAACTGCTGTCAGTGTTGCCAGTTGCTTCACGTTGCGTCAAAATCGTTTTTGGGTTTGGAAGGCGAAACTCAAGCGCAAATCAAGCGCAAATTTTTGTAAACAAACGGTTTGAGTAAGTTTGTCTACAAATATAGATGTTTATAGCAATGATATTGTATTTTAATCATTTTTGTGTGTTTATTTGGTGAATTAAGCGATAAAAGTGCAAAAAAATGAGAAAATACAGTTTGCTCCATCTCAAGCGCAACTACCTTTGCAAATTGTCGTGTCCAAACGAAGCGCAGCGAATTTGACATTTGCGCGTGGAGTTGCGCTGGGAGTTGCGCTTCATGTAGACCAGGCTCAAGAAAATGGGTAGGATAACTTAATTGGGGGAGCGAGATGCGAAAAGAGAAAGAATGTGACCGTGCAAATAGACGTAGTGCGAAATTTTACGTAATCGGCCCTTTTTTACGGTAGTTTTTTTATGTATGCACGTTACATCGAATGACAGCGAGAAAAGTCTCAACGAGAAATTTTGCGCTACGTCTATTTGCACGGTGAGAGCCAGAATCTTTCGCACACCGAACCCATCGTCTAAAAAATAAATGTTTAAACATTTTAACTGAATTCTGCTTTATATGGCATTTTCAAGTATAAATAATAACGATTTTTTTTTTCAATTTTCTGACACGCTCTTTAGAAATGCATGAAATAACCAGAAAACAGGAAAGCTGATAGCTGAAAACATCGTGATGTAAAAACTAAACTTAAAACAGCATAAACTTTGTAGAAGTCAAATCTTAAAAATCACAAAAATCTCAAGAATGCCCATTTCTCATCAACTTCGTTATGAACTGAACATGCCGTAATCGTACAGCACGCACTGTAAATAAAATAAACATACATTTAATAGGCGTGGCTACGCCAGCAGGATAGAGCATCTGTAATGGCCGCCGTTGGTTCCACCATTTTTTTAGCCGTAAATGTAATGTCGTTCTATTTATTTCCACCGTATTCAATTAGCTTCATACTTATCATCAAATTCTCCTCAATTTCTAAAACACGGCTTCAAGTATCATGCAAATTTCTCTTTTATGTGTAATTACGTAGTTTCCAGAACGAATCAGCAATATTTGTAAAACATACGATTTGATCGCAAATAACATTAGTTTTAATAACTTATAAATTCCTATTTTTAAATAAGTTTCGCATAGATAAACTTATACAAATTCTTTCAGAAGAAACTAAAGTCATTTGAGTCAATTTACAACATACACAGCAATACATTCAATCTCCATCGAATGTGAGAGCCGTAGGGAAAAAAGACTAGCGTTTCTGCACGTTCTCACGTAAATTAACGGCCCCGTTCGCGAAACGGGCAAAACCGAGATGAAGAGCATCTCAGCGTGTGTCTTGACGACAATTAAAAATGATTGATTTAGTGTCACTCGAGCTGCTGCAGCAACACGAACACGAGCTCATCGTTACGAACGACCCGACGATGGCACTTCATCGTCGCAATCGTGGCTCTAATTATCGTCTTCTTTGCAAGTCGGGAAGGAAGCCGGGATGATGCTGTTGCAATAAGAAATTATTAGTTAAATTAAGCCCGAAACTGAAGAGCAGACTAGGACCAATTTGAAACTAATTGCGAGATGCTGACATCAGGTGAAAGTAATGACTCTAAAGTTCAAGCATTTCATACTTACAACATATATGATCCAGTTTTTTTTTAAAGATTCATGTTAGATTCTTTTTGCATACACAGCATGTTATGATATTTGTTATTTTAAATAACAACATAAATATTGCCCGAGGCAACTTAAAAACTTCCTCAGACTATGATATACGTTATATACATGAAACTTTAACTCGATTTTTCGATCGCTTGGAATAATCATGAAAAGTCAAGAGGAAGTCAGTCGAAGCAAAACTTTGCACAAGTCCGTCGGGCTGAGAAACAAACAGCAGCAGCAGCAGCAGTTGAGCATCCATTACACACTCTGAAGTGGATCCGCCAATTCCCGGATCACTATTTCTTTACCGAACCCCTCGGGTTTCTCCATTCACCGGCGGGCCACTCGTCGCCGATGACAGACATGCTCAAGGACCCTCGACTGTAGATCCTTGTGGCGTACGGTGTGCAAGTAGCTGTACGAGGGCTCTCTAGAGCGCGCTAGCGAACTAAATTAAAACGTAGTTGCAAAGTCAACGAGATGCCGCCATCTGGTTTTCTTGTTTCACAGAGGAATGCTTCGGGTTTTGGTGATAAAGATCTACCTTTAGATACTGTGTTTTTGTGTTGTTCATTTATTTGTTGTTTTTCAAAAATGCACAAGACAATTTTGTATAGTTTTTTGTTTCACTCTTTGCTAGTTAAAAGACTCTTCAGCTGCTAGTAATCGAACTCCACTTGAATGCACTTATAATGTTACGCATTATGAGCTGTAGTTATAAGTCGCTCGTAGATATCTTTTATCAGCTTAACCAACGAATATTTCTAAACTAAAATAAATACTAACCATTTACATGAAACGATGTAACTTTCCTGGAAGTGAAACTGAATATAGTTTCAAAATATTCATTGCATATTTATGTTCAAATGTTACAAGTATGTTTTAAAGTGTACTTTCACATTATGAGAAACGATGGAGTGCGCTAAAATTGTAATTTGTAAATGCTTGTTCAGACGAATTTACTAAATTTAGCGATGGAATTTCATTCGTATATTTGCTTAACGAAATAATCATCCATTAGTGAGGATATAATTGATTTTTAAGACACATGTTAACACAAAGGACACAAAGAAAAACTTATGTAAATGACATTTTTTAATTATTGATAGTTTTTTTTCATTTTTATGAACCACTACTTGACTTAAGTATCTTACTTTGCAAGCGTGTTTTTCTTGAAAAATAAAAATTAAATGACGAAAATATAGAAAGAGATTTGTCGCCGCATCAGGATATAATTATCAAGCGTTTGTAGTTAGAATTAAGCAAAATAAAAGACACAGTTCTTCGGATCGTTACCACATTTTCAAATGATCAAATTATGTTTTTTTTCAGTTTAACTAGGATAACCATTTATTCAAACTTTTGGAAAATTGTAGGTTACATATGAGATTATAATTGGAATGATTATACAGTATCTCAATCTCATAATGGGACACTTTGAAATCACACCGATTTGTCGTTTTCAAAGCCCGTTTTTCAAATTTTTTCTTACATTTTAACACCATTCCTTGAATACATTTTGATATAGCCATCTTTCAGCATATGAAAAATAATTATTACATAATTTGCACTGTATTTACTGTATTTTTACTAAAACTAAAACTGTTCCACTTTTAAATCACACCGATTCATCGTTTACAAAGCCTTAGCCTGTAGCCATCGCATACATTTTAACACAATTTCATGACACACTTTGATAGAGCCATCTGTCAGCGTATTAATAATAATTACTACATAATTTTTAATCCAAATGTCAATTCAGAACAGCCAAAAAAGCAATAAAATCCCCATTTATCACCCAATCTCAAAGTGCAACACATGAAACATCATTCTAATGATGTACGCTTCTACTCAATATTTTCATAGAATAAAAAAAATGTAATAATTATTTTTAATATACTGAACGATGGCTCTACCAAACTGTGTCATAAAATAGTGTTAAAACGTAAGAAAAAACTACATACGGGCTTCGAAAACGACAGTTCGGTGTGATTTCAAAGTGTCCCATTTTGAGATTGAGGTACTGTATCAGATATTTCATAAGGGAATACAAAGGATTACATTGAATACTTGAATATGCCGTAGATAATTGCCCATAACTTCTCAGATTTGTCTTGTCATTTAATAATACTTTCCCAATATTAAATACTATATATACTATATACTATACTACTAATGGTTCAAATCACTTAGCTTCAGCAATGTCAGGAACTTTTAATGAGGTTTTTGCGAACTTCGATTTCAACTAGATACTTGACACATTCAGAGATTGTCTGCGATTAATGGAATAATATTTATTCATTATACCTAGCATTAATTGTTTCTAGTTGTGACAGACTAGAGAACGTGAGGCAAACTATGGAAAATGAAACAAAAAAAAACAATTAAAAAAAGTCTAAATATCTAACATAACAATATTATCTTCAACTGAAGAACCTTAACATAACCATAGCAAAACAAACGACTGATTGAATCAACAGAAACCAGCAAAACAAATGATTTAAAAATCATGTTATACGTTGCAGAAGACTGTTGTAAGAAATAGTAAAAAAAATCAGACTGGACAAGGTCATGCAATTTAACTTAACGATTCGATTTCAAATGAAAAAGTGAAGTAAATTGAAGTGCTTTCGAGCAATATTCATACTTTGTTCGTACTTTGTTCAGTATGGTTGTGGTAATAAGTTTAACGTTTATTCGTGTTATCTGACAAATGGTTATATCAGAAGTCGAACATGAAGAGAACGTAACCAAATTGCCCGTCACATTCTTATCATCTTGAGTTTCTAGAGTAGTGTAAGAGCTTACAATTTGTACAGCTAAGTCAATGGTACAAATCATAAACAAGTAAGTACGAAACGCTCTGTTATAAATATTATAACAGTTTCTATCTAGAGATTAACTCTATTATTTTCTTCTGATCTAACAGATCAACAACATTCTGAAAGGAGAATGAATGAAGGAGAATACACTGTGCCTTCACGCTCCAAGGTTGAGATGTTCCTAGATCAAAAAGTGAAAAAGAACAAGTGGTCATAATACTAACGAATTCAATCGGAGATTGTGTTCTAAAAATCCTAAAACTATCTGCCGTCTGCTAACCTACGCCAAACGACTCGACTGTAAGCAACTGCGAGCCCAAACACCGTCCATTTTAAATGACCCCTACAAGGCCGGATTTTTAAACCGGCGCATTTAAACTCCACTCCACACCGGGGCGATAAAATATCACTTCCCTCATCGCTGCGTGACGCATTTCCTGCCTCACAACTGGCGCGATAACGACCGAAGACCGAAGAGAGAAAAAAGTGGTTGAATTGTCCTGAACCGAGCAGAGAGAGAGAAAAAAAAACACGCACGCACACCCCCTAAACGCGCTGCCAAAAACAACGGAGCGTCCCCGGACCGTTCCGGGGCGTCGATCGCGCACACAACGAAAACGAACACGATGGCGCGATTGCGAAGGATAATTTCGTTATCTAAACCATAACGATTCACGCGTTTCCCCGCGAGCACCGAGGACATTATGATTGAAGCGGCACGGCGGAGACACACCGGGACACCGGGTGGGAAGGATTCTGCGTAACGATTTCCATCACCTCCCCCCGTCCGGAGAACACCCGCCGGTCGTTAGCCCTCCGTTCGCGTCGGTCCGATTCACTCAGCCGAAGAGGTGGGCATGAAGAAAATGGATCAAATTTATGTAATAGGAAACGCTACCGGAAAACGAATGTCAATTATCCAAGTCGTTTTTGCGCAACATGCTCCGCCCGGTGTCACTCTCTCTCTCTCGCTCTCTCGCTCTCTCGCTCGAGAGCGGGCAGGGAACTTTTGTTGGGCCATAAATTGAATTACCGAATTCATACACCCGAAATCAGTCTGCCAGCCCTCGCCGGGACACCCTATCGCGAGGCCAGCAGCTCTCGGATAATGCGCTCCCGGACGCCTGGACGCCCCTGTCCCTGCTCGCCACCCGGGTCCGGCTGGGTGCCATTGATAGTTGTTCCCCCGTTTGCACCGTGGCACCGAGTGCCCGGAGGACACGGTCGTACGATGAGGCGAGGGCGAACGTAACCTTCCTGACTCCGGCGTGTACCGGCTCGGAAATGGTTTCCATTTACAAAATGAAGTCAGAGTGCCTTCATTCACTGCCGGAGCCGGGCGAGGACGGCCCGGGAGAAGCCGCTCCTTTCCCGGGACACCTCCTGCAGTAGATTGAATTGATTCCAGTTCACTGTTCCCTTCCTGGAAGCGATCCCGGTGCCGCGCGAGTAGGCCGAAAATGGTCAATGTCTATGGCGAAACGAAGAAAAGCGACCGAACGTGCGCTCTTATTCCGCTTCAACACCACCGAAGTAGACCACCACCGCCACCACCACCACCTGCCCATTTGTTCCTCCAATTTGTTATCTAAAAATCGCTCCCGGTAACCGGATAAACCACTCGAGCCCGATCCTGAGGTGATCGTCACGGTGAAAACCGCAAAGAAAGCGAGAAAAAAAAGCAACCCAAGCCTGGCCCAAAACCGTGTGACAAACGACACTCCGACGCTACGGAGTACGGAATACCCTGTTTCATTGTTGCGCTGCGAATGCGTTTTGTCCCCTCGGCTGGCCGGGCCCACAGGGCGCACTTTGTGGTGAGCCTTTTCTTCTCGCAGCTCGCCAGAAAAAAAGAGGAACGAGCTTGTGGGTGCCGTTTCTTCTTCTCCTCCTCGCTCATTTGTGTGCGCCTCGATAATCGTGTTACATTCCCGCATTGTGATGTGAAGAAAATGTTTTCGGTTTTCCTTTCGGCTGCTGCTGCTGCTGCTGCTGCTCGAAATACCGGGGGGCAATTCGCGCCGATTGAATTAACGCGACACGCGGGTCCGACCGGCTGAAAAGGTGTGCGTGTGTCGCTGCGGATGGAACCCGAATCGAAATTGTGCACTAATGTCCTTACGGGTGCGTGTGCGTGTAATTGAATAATGAGCCAAGGTTTGCGTGGGGGGCCGTTATGTAACCAGCGGTCCTTACGCGTGGGGCAGGAGAATGTGAAATGGCGTCGTTGGAATTTCAAATAAGGCGCTGCCACTTGTTCTGGGCATTATCGGTAGGTGCTGAACTGCATAAGAAAAT
>KZ069533.1:156569-167404 GCA_002091845.1 Anopheles cracens
TGAAAAATTAGACTTGGCATAATCAGACTAAAATTGATCCAATGGATGGATCAACGGAGAGTCTGTTCATCCTTCACATGTAAACAGTAATATTCCTACATACAAAGAACTAGACCGTCCCAATGCTCCAGCTCACCAATTAAGTAGATCTTAGCAGATTTAACGTTCTTTAATTAAATTTAAAGCAATGGACAGACAGAACACACGATCATCCTAGCAATTGAAGCTTCAATTTAGACAAACCATTTCCCAGGAACTCTCCGGTAGCGCATCTTCTCCGAATAGATAAATGCTCTAACCAGAGGTCGTGGGATTCCTTGTTGCGCCTGTCGTAATAAACGGCAGCACAACGCACAACCAGCACCGAAACGCAACGAAACGGATGACAGTCACTTCTAATTGAGGAGAATTAACAAATCCTTTGTTCCGTCAAATTAATTCATTAAATCCGCTGCTCCTGACGCTACGATCAGGGACAGAGCAAATACAAAACAAAAACCCAAACCCCGCGCCGTAACCGTCGGCCCTTATGGTTGGGAACGCAAATGCAGGAGGAAAAACATTGCTGCCGGTTATTGCGTCCCAAAGAGAAGATCAAATATCAGCATTCGAGCTAGCAGGCGGGCTGGCTTAAATTTCATTCATACGGCGTTGCGCGAAGTTACGAGCGATGCGGCCGGCTCGACTTCCCACTGCGAAAGCAGGCCGGAACTATAATCATTTTCGGAAGCGGCTGCGCACGATACCGCCGAAGGTATGGTATGCAGATCGCATGGCGATAAATTCGCCTAATGGGAACATAATACGAGCGCTTACGTGCGCACGCATCGCACACAAACCCGCGTACCCGAGTACATTCGATCGCAGAAGGATGACCGGTGTCGCGCGGGAAGTCGCTTCCACGTCGGACTGGATGGTTGCCCGCTTCGTGAGGGAAGGCTCATGAATGTCCAAAACTCCGGCAGCAACGACAACGGGAGCGAAAAAACACACGCACACGAAATTCGCCTATCACCTCCCTCCGTGGGCAGCGTCCTACAGCGCACGGAGTGACATTGAGTCTGCGATCGCTTTGCTTATGCTACCCTTCATCATCGCGATCATCATCACCATCGTCTTCGTGGCCGCCGCCGGCTTCCGGTGGGAGGTATGTTTCGATCGGAACACTGGCATGCGCAGTGGGGCAGGGGTTGGCATGTTTTGTGTTCTCGCAGGATTTACACCATCCTTTGTCTCGCGCAATATCACTCTCAATTGGGCCACCGGTTGCGGCCCTAATTCCCGGCACACTTGAAGGCGAAAACAATGGCTCTGCTGAAGTAATTGGTCGTGAAGAGGATCTTGATGGCAAAAACAAAGCGCAGCGAATTATAAATAGTGCGGAAAGCAAAAAGGGAAGGATTGTTAGGGTTTTTTGTCATGTAAATTTGTGTATTCAAGGTTTATATTCTTTATTTGAAGAGATTCTAACAATTTTAAAAACATTTATTACACAAATTATCACAATTTGATTGTGTATTCTGTATTTGAAGAAGTACCATGCAATGATTTGCAATCGATTGTTTAGCTTAAAAAATATTTTAATTATTTATTCAACGTTTCAAATCTTTAAATGCGAAATAAAACTAACCCTATTTCTGACAGGCTCCACAGTGCATACATTAAACATAAACAACCTCCACTAAAACCACAAAAGCCAAGAATACCTATAGTTTTAGCCAAACACGGGAAGCCAAGGAGCAAAAAACCCAACTTCCTACGTGCCCGCTGCACATTAGCTCATTTATGGTCGGCCTGTACGTAAATGAATTAGGCACCGTTCAAGTGCTCTCAAGTGTCATTACAGTTTAAATGAGACTGGCACGGCCAGCAGCATATGCTCGCGGAAGGGTTTCGCACAAACCAAATCGCGCTCGCACCGGAAACCTGTCCGGATATGTTTTGCAAATGCGGCGACAGGCCGAGCGCACAGTGCCGAGCGCGAGCTGAAACAAAGCTCGTCCGCGCGCATACACACGGCGCGTCCCGTGCGTTAATGCGTAATCAACAGGGCTTTATTAACCCTTATTAATTTCCGCTCCATTGTGTCATGCGATATGTTTTTGTAGTGTGTTTTGTTTGCCCGCCCGTCCTCGCCATTTCTTTGATGGCTCGCATTTGCACCTTTTTTTTGTTGTTTGGTCCACGTCCTTGCCTCACACCGATTGTGCCTGGCGGTGAGGATTTAATTGCGGTCGGTTGTGCACTTCCCTGAGAGCGTCGCAAATTTGGCTGCCCGAATGGGGTATACGGGGGTTTTTTATTGGATATGTGTGAGTACTCGGTAAGCATATTGTCTTCATTTTAATTATTTTCTACTATGTTATTGTAATAAGGAGAGTAACAGCACTATTTATTTGGCTTATAAAGTGACCCAAAAAAATAAGTTTTTAAGGAGAAATGAGGGTAAAGATCAGCATTTTAAAATCTATGGCTACGGTAAGAAGTATTTTAACGTTTCTTTTCATTTGCGTCATTGAGCTAGTGTGGTTTAAAATGCTCTAAATTAATAAAAACACACTGGAAATCGTTTGAATAGAAAATGTTAATTTTATAGTTTGGTTAATCATTCACAGATGGCGCCACATAATCTCGCAATGCATGCAGCCAATGGCTGCTATGTTTTTGATACGCTTTTTTAAGTCCATAATCCATAATTAGTCATGAGAGTTTTAATTTATCAAAAACCATTTCAAAAATACTTAATTATTTTTTATTGTTATGAATTCAAATGTATCATATCATAATATTATTTTTAAGTTCAGCGATTTAGGCTGTATTAGGTCATCTGATTACTAGTAGGGAGATCTGTGTATTAGTGTTAGATTAGCATACATTTTATGTAATAATGATTATAATAATTACTTTAATGGTATTATTATTACAAGGAATTCTGATAATGAAGTATTGGCTTTTTAATATTAAACAATAAAGCACAGTACGTTAAATGCTTTTGTCTAGTTTACTAAGTTATCCACTACTTTAATGGCATTTGTTTGTATAAACATGCAACTCGAGCAAAAATATTAATATTCATTATTCACCTTTACTCGGAGAAACTCAATAATTCAACGTTTTCAGTCTCTCTTGTCTCTAATAAAGAAACAAGACTGTATCCTGCATGATCAGATGATCTATTTTACCTTCCAATAGTTACGCAACTAAAACGCACAAAAGTTGCTCTTTCACGACCAAAACATCGTAATGGTTGGTTACATGACCGTCTCCGTGATCGTCCCGTACACATGACACGTTTGAATGCGTATTCAATTCGGTCAAAACCCATCCAACCACAATGCCCCGAACCGTACGAGTGTTACGAATAAAAGGTGCACGATGAGCCCACCACATTCTAAGCCACTCTACGCCAACCCTCTCAACCCAATTTCTACACCACACCGCCGTGACCGGCTCAAGGATACCCTGTGTGCGTGTGGCCAGCAGCAATTGAACGACCGAAATCAATTGGAAAAAAGCTGTTGCAATCTCTAAAACCTATTAAGCTATTTACACAAAAATGCACAAACAATCGCCGGAGTAATTGGGTCCGGTAATTGGCCGTCCGCCCGTTCGGGGCCCGCGCACGCAGATCGTAAATTGAATCGAAATCGTAAATGGAGCGTAAATCAGAAAGTATGATAATCCAAATCTAGACATCGATCACCGGTCCGGACCAATCGCGTACCTACCGTTATCGAACTGGCCTCTCTCTCTCTCTCTCTCTCTCTCGACACGCGGAGAAACGTTCGCGCAATCGCGCATCAGCATCCCCGACGAGCCCGAACTCCCCAGTGGCAAGATCGGGCAAGATAATCGAAAATGAACGAAATAACAAATAAAAGAAACAAATCCAATTGCACAAATCACAAAACGGCTCGCACGCTTTCGGAGAACGCGCACGGAATGGAATGTCCAGCGTGGTAGGAGCTCAATGGAGATCGCGAAAGAAATTGATTCCCATCGCCCCACGGACACAGCCTGGAAGTGGCGAGTGGCGAGAATGGCTGGCAGGCCGACCGAAGAAGAAGGAGGGGAAATCAATAACGACAGAGGAAAACATTTCAGAAAATTGCTGCCAGCCTCCTTGCTGCCGGGAGTCAACCTGGTCCGCGGGCTCAGCAGAGGCGTACGAAAACAATCCCAACAGGACAGGAAGGTCCCGTCGACGGCGATTGAGAAATTAGAGTCAATTTTCTAGCGCTTTTATGAATTAAAATTCCATTGGTAATACTTTCTAATAAGCACAGCACAGCACACATACACATGAAACTCCCATTCGTGCAGACAGGCAGGCCGTTTGTCGATAGGTGGCAGGTCTACGAAAGGAATACCTGGTGCTCGCTAGCTGTCCCTACCCGTAGCGATCCCATACGCTACGACTGAGAGTGGAGAGAAAGGGGAGGAGGGGGGGGGGTTAAGGAGGAGAGCACTCAGCCCTCCCCATCCACCACTCCTCCCAGGCAAAATCCCGATCGAGATCGAGTCGAAGCGACCGGGGCCCGTTAGCCCGTGGGATGGAGCCGGGAGTCACGGGACAACCGAGGCAATCAACGACTCACAAACTCACAAAACATCATCGATTGCAGTAATGAGACGGTTGCGGACGAGATCGGGCGAAGGGTCCAAGCCCAGTCCCAGTGGCCGACGAGGCCGACGAGTAAGAAGAAATTCATCGTTCGATTTAAATTCCAGTAGCACAAAAAACCGAATCAGCTAAATTGAGAGCTAAATGATTTTTAACTAATAATTTGTCTGTTGTGATGTTTTGACTCTTTTCATTTTTCGCCTCCCCCACCCTCCACACACGGAAAGAGGGCGGGGGTGGGGTGGGGCGTGGAGCTTTCCCATGCGATCATCAACATTATCCATGCTCCGTTTTCCGGCGCTGCTTCTCCGGTTGCGCCTCGTGAACTTTTGATTCCCGTCGATCGGCGGGCACATTTTTTTCCATCCTTCCACGCTCCGTATGGAATGCACGGTGCTGGGTGCCACAACCACCACCACCACCACGACCACCGGTTGGCAAATGAGCTGACCGGGGAGGGGCAGTTTATTGCATGTTTCGAAGCGAATCGAAGTGATCGAGCAGCACCAGGCATCGCGATGCTTAAAATATCATAATCATCTCGCGCGATTAGGTCGGCCGGCTGCGCCTCGGCAGCTGGCTCTTTGGCTGGCGGGCTGGCTGGGCAGCTGGGATTTTCCCTGCCGCACGCACTCGAGCGCTGGTCGAGTGTAAGCTAGCAGAAATAGTTAGTAGTGAATTATTGGCTCCTCGGCTGTAATTATACTGCACAGCAGTATGGAGGTCGAAACAACGTTTAGCCTCAATTGGGCTTCGTTTACGGGGCGAGCGGGCAAGCGCGCGCGCGCACCGGCGAGGGTCCTTCTCGGGCAGGCGATTGCGGTGCGCACTTTCTGGAAGTCGCTCTCGTGGAGGAGCACCAGGCGATCGCGAAACGATCTCGAGCGTAGGAGTGCTGCAAAGATCGTGCAAAAATCGTTCGCCCGGTGGCTGTGACTGTTGGACGTTTGCCTGGCGGATTCAATAATACGATTAGGACACGGCAGAGTTTGTTTGCAGTGGAAATGTGTTGATGGAAATGTGATGCAACACTTTGACCACAGAGTAAGAGGGCAGGATTATGGAACGATCGTTGGTCAATGTTTTTACTACGGAAGATGCCGTTTGCCACTGGTAATAGTTGAATAGGAATAGAAAATCATCTACAAATAAAAAAAAATGTCCAAACTTGCTCATTCATTTTTGAGCAACATAGTACAATGATATTAGTACAATAGTTTGGCTGTCTGCAGTGTACTAATTCATTCTGACCTTGTTCTAAATATTACAATCAACGACTCACAAACTCACAAAACATCATCGATTGCAGTAATGAGACGGTTGCGGACGAGATCGGGCGAAGGGTCCATGCTCAGTCCCAGTGGCCGTCGAGGCCGGCGAGGGAGAAGAAATTCATCGTTCGATTTAAATTCCAGTAGCACAAAAAACCGAATCAGCTAAATTGAGAGCTAAATGATTTTTAACTAATAATTTGTCTGTTGTGATGTTTTGACTCTTTTCATTTTTCGCCTCCCCCACCCTCCACACACGGAAAGAGGGCGGGGGTGGGGTGGGGCGTGGAGCTTTCCCATGCGATCATCAACATTATCCATGCTCCGTTTTCCGGCGCTGCTTCTCCGGTTGCGCCTCGTGAACTTTTGATTCCCGTCGATCGGCGGGCACATTTTTTTCCATCCTTCCACGCTCCGTATGGAATGCACGGTGCTGGGTGCCACAACCACCACCACCACCACCACCACTGGTTGGCAAATGAGCTGACCGGGGAGGGGCAGTTTATTGCATGTTTCGAAGCGAATCGAAGTGATCGAGCAGCACCAGGCATCGCGATGCTTAAAATATCATAATCATCTCGCGCGATTAGGTCGACCGGCTGCGCCTCGGCAGCTGGCTCTTTGGCTGGCGGGCTGGCTGGGCAGCTGGGATTTTCCCTGCCGCACGCACTCGAGCGCTGGTCGAGTGTAAGCTAGCAGAAATAGTTAGTAGTGAATTATTGGCTCCTCGGCTGTAATTATACTGCACAGCAGTATGGAGGTCGAAACAACGTTTAGCCTCAATTGGGCTTCGTTTACGGGGTGAGCGGGGGAGCGCGCGCGCACCGGCGAGGGTCCTTCTCGGGCAGGCGATTGCGGTGCGCACTTTCTGGAAGTCGCTCTCGTGGAGGAGCACCAGGCGATCGCGAAACGATCTCGAGCGTAGGAGTGCTGCAAAGATCGTGCAAAAATCGTTCGCCCGGTGGCTGTGACTGTTGGACGTTTGCCTGGCGGATTCAATAATACGATTAGGACACGGCAGAGTTTGTTTGCAGTGGAAATGTGTTGATGGAAATGTGATGCAACACTTTGACCACAGGGTAAGAGGGCTGTATTATGGAACGATCGTTGGTCAATTTTTTTACTACGGAAGATGCCGTTTGCCACTGGTAATAGTTGAATAGCAATAGAAAATCGTCTACAGAATAAAAAAATGTCCAAACTTGCTCATTCATTTTTAAGCAACATAGTACAATGATATTAGTACAATAGTTTGGCTGTCTGCAGTGTACTAATTCATTCTGACCTTGTTCTAAATATTAATCTAGCAAACTATGCAACCATGTGGAAAATCGAATTCTCCATCTTTTGGTGTACTATTGTTAATAGCGTCTATTAACACTTGATAGGCCTGGTGTTTGTGTCAACTTCCTCCACCACTGTTGAATATCTGTTATAATATGCTTGTTTTGATTGTTTTTTCAATGTTTTATATTGGTGTTTTGTATTTTTTGTTTTTTTTTTGGATCTGCATCACTTAGTGTTGCATTGTTTCCGTGTTTTGTTTTTGTTCTGTTTCGTCTAAATCCCTCCTGTCTTTTTCATCAATGTTATTACTTTTATATGTTTTCTATATTCCCGTCCAATTGGGCTCTTTTCTTCAAATATCGGTTTCAAATAGTTGGATACAAAGTAAACAGACGTTTGATTAACATGTAGGCCTGACTCTGTGCGACTATGTAGACCATGTATGTTGGCCAAAGAGGCTCAATATTAAATAAAAAAAGGTGTCGAAATATAGACATAGATGTTGGAAAAATACCTAGACCAGCAGGAACGTCCCAGGAGTGTTAGTTCATCCTTCAATCAATCGGATCCATCGGATTTAAAAAAGCAACTTTAGTTTATTCGTTCTCCTAGAAGCTAGCATCTGATATTATTGTTTTTTTTTCTGAATATTTATAACCTATTCGAATAAAGTTCCTGGTAAAGCCAACATAACGCAGTATACTACTTCCGAATTGATCTAATCAATGTATTATTGTTATGACTATAAACCGAACGCCATGATTGTCAAGCTAAGGGAGTGAATCCAAACGATTTTCTAACGTATGTGATGTATTGACGGGTCATTTAACAGTCATTTTACATGTTCCTATTTCCCAATTCTGTAGCTCGATTTTAGTACTCTTAAACAGTTAAAAATGGAAGCAACATTATACAAGAAATGACTCTCATCGAGAATCGACTTCATTCAGTTCAATGGAAAAAAACCGTTTCAATACCTTAACAGTCTCCTTGAAAAAATACTTTTAACAATCATCGAGGCGCATCATAGGAAACCATCAAAGCAGGCAAGGCGAGAACAGAGTGAAGTCTTCGATCGACACAGTTTACATTCGATACTTCAACCATGGACTAACGAGAATTTGATTAAACTTACACATAGCACATAGCAAAAGTCTTCTAGTATATGTGTACTCCTAAGGAGTACACATATACTAGAAGACTTTTGCTATGTGCTATGTGTAAGTTTAATCAAATTCTCGTTAGTCCATGGTTGAAGTTTCGAATGTAAACTGTGTCGATCAAAGACTTCACTCTGTTCTCACCTCGCCTGCTTTGATGGTTTCCTATGATGCGCCTCGATTAAATGAAAGTATATTTTTTCAAGGAAACTGTTTAGGTATTCAGACGGGGTTTTCAATTGAACTGAATGAAGTCGATTCTCGATGAGAGTCAATTGTTGTAAATATGTAAAATGGCTGTTAAATTAATCGTCAATACAGCATATATGTTCAAAAATCGATTGGATTCACTCCACTAAGTTCATAGCTAATCATAGCGAACGGTTTATAGTCATAACAATAATACACTGGTTAGATCAATCCGGGTGTAGTATACTGCGTTATGTTGTCCTTACCAGGGACTCTAGTCGAATAGGTTATAAATATTCATAAAATACAATAATACCACATATTAGCTACTGGAGAAAGAATGCACTAAAGTTGTTTTTTTTTTTCAAATCCGATGGATTGATTGATGGATGAACTAACACTCCTGGGACGTTCCTGCTGGTCTAGGTAATTTTCTAATATCTATATCTATAATTCGACACATTTTTTTAATTGAATATCGAGCCTCCTTGGCCAACACACATGGTCTGCATAATCGCACAGAGTCAGGCCTATATGTTAATCAAATGTCTGTTTATTTTGAATCCAACTATTGGAAACCGATATTGGAAGAAAGAGCCCAATTCGACGGAAAAATCTTAAACATATAAAAGAAGTAATGAAATTGATGAAAAAGACAGCAGAGATTTTGACGAAACAAAACAAAAAAAAAACACGGAAACAATGCAAAACTAAGTGATGCAGATCACAAAATAACAAAAATACAAAACACCAATTTAAAACGCAGATAAAACAATTAAAGCACGCATATGATAACAGATATTGAACAGTGGAAGAGGAAGTTGACACAAACACCAGGCCTATCACGTGTGACTCTGGAACTGTTTCTAAGATAGATCAGTCGTTGAGCATTTACACGTAGTGTGCTGCACAGAAAATTGTACCGTAGTGCATTGTGATAAGTAGACCATTTGCGATATGATGATATTGGAAACCGTAAGAGAGGTTCCAGTAAACCTCGTGTTTTCCAACCGTAGAAGTTCGAATTTTCATCTCAATAGAAGAACAATAAAAAACAGAAACACAACATAACAAAACAGAAACTCAACATAAGGAAAGCGGAAAGCGTTAGTGTCATATGCAGAGTCGATCGTAATTATATGTATTTACAGTTATAAGAATACTTGCTAATCGTTGTAGAGGTTAATGTAGTGATCGAATGAAAGTTAACGTTTTTATTTGCCCTTTGTTTCCTACATACACATCACAATAGACGCTATTAACAATAGTACACCAAAAGATGGAGAATTCGATTTTCCACATGGTTGCATAGTTTGCTAGATTAATATTTAGAACAAGGTCAGAATGAATGAGAGAGAGAGAGAGAGAGAGGCCAGTTCGATAACGGTAGGTACGCGATTGGTCCGGACCGGTGATCGATGTCTAGATTTGGATTATCATACTTTCTGATTTACGCTCCATTTACGATTTCGATTCAATTTACGATCTGCGTGCGCGGGCCCCGAACGGGCGGACGGCCAATTACCGGACCCAATTACTCCGGCGATTGTTTGTGCATTTTTGTGTAAATAGCTTAATAGGTTTTAGAGATTGCAACAGCTTTTTTCCAATTGATTTCGGTCGTTCAATTGCTGCTGGCCACACGCACACAGGGTATCCTTGAGCCGGTCACGGCGGTGTGGTGTAGAAATTGGGTTGAGAGGGTTGGCGTAGAGTGGCTTAGAATGTGGTGGGCTCATCGTGCACCTTTTATTCGTAACACTCGTACGGTTCGGGGCATTGTGGTTGGATGGGTTTTGACCGAATTGAATACGCATTCAAACGTGTCATGTGTACGGGACGATCACGGAGACGGTCATGTAACCAACCATTACGATGTTTTGGTCGTGAAAGAGCAACTTTTGTGCGTTTTAGTTGCGTAACTATTGGAAGGTAAAATAGATCATCTGATCATGCAGGATACAGTCTTGTTTCTTTATTAGAGACAAGAGAGACTGAAAACGTTGAATTATTGAGTTTCTCCGAGTAAAGGTGAATAATGAATATTAATATTTTTGCTCGAGTTGCATGTTTATACAAACAAATGCCATTAAAGTAGTGGATAACTTAGTAAACTAGACAAAATCATTTAACGTACTGTGCTCTATTGTTTAATATAAAAAAGCCAATACTTCATTATCAGAATTCCTTGTAATAATAATACCATTAAAGTAATTATTATAATCATTATTACATAAAATGTATGCTAATCTAACACTAATACACAGATCTCCCTACTAGTAATCAGATGACCTAATACAGCCT
>KZ069536.1:2631-14060 GCA_002091845.1 Anopheles cracens
TCCGGGTCAAAAGTCAACTAGTCATGTCACTAGAATAACACAGGGCGATACAGCTCGAAAAGTAGTGCTATATGAAGTAGTAGTGCTATTTGCTGCCTTTGTGTAAACGATACGAGCTTTTGATGTGTTGTTTTGACAGTCTATAATAACAAACAAAAACAGCTCAGAGAAGGAGAGAAATAAGTAGCTCAGAGAACGATTGATTTCGCTTGTTGCATCAGCATTTGAAATCATACTTACTTTTCTATTATAAGTTGTGTTTTCCATTGTGGCCTTATTATATTTTTATCGAATTTGTTCATGACTACCACAACAAAACACACGCAACAAATTTATGATGCAATAAACCTTGGTGCTTAGCTCAGTCATTCGTCCTCAACGTCTAAACAAAAGTGTTAAGAAAAGACAGTACGATGGAAAGAATTAAGATGTGAACCTTAAAGTGTAAATAACATACACGGTACTTGTCAAAAAGTTTGCAGCAAACGTTCGACCGTATAGATCCATCGGTCGTGGATCGATTCGGATCGAAAACTGAAGCACAATATCTCGCGAGCGAGTGAAAAACGAAAAACAAAAAACAATGGAAACATGGGAAACGAAAACGAACGAATCTAGCACCGTCTACGGCACGGAACATTCCGCAAACACGCGCGAAGAAATCCGGAATCACTTGTCCATGTATCAAATTGAACTCTTAATTGTCACAATTTCATCCCATTTGGAGCCAAATTACTTTTAAAATTAATTTGCAGAAGGAATTTAAGCTTAAGTCTAGTGTTTTCGGATCTGGTATGCGTATGTTTTATTGTGTGTTATTTTAAAACGATAATTTTGTTTCGTTGTAAAATATTGACCATCCTTTTTCTATAGAAACTTCTAAGAAATGACCTTCTAGGCGAACTGCTTCGGAGTGGGCTTTTGTAAATTTTACCCAACCAACACATTCACAGTAAGTTTCTGTTAGCGGAATCATCGGAATCATCTGTGCTGATTTTGTATGAATTGTATATGAAACAATTTATATATGTATGTTTACATTATCTTGATGTTAGCATGCACCATTGAAGAATGATTTTTTTTTCAATAATTTCGACACATGTGAAACGGTTTACGACAAAATGATGTGACAATTTCGAAAACTAAAACGACAATAAGCTACTGAAGCGAACGTTGTAATGAACGCAAACATATACGAAAATCCATATCCAATGCATAATGAACCTTGCATAACACAAAACATCACTAACGTACATCATGTTCACATGTGCAGATAAATGACAGCTCTCCCGGAGTGGACAAACCAAACTCGGCACATGCACTAATGCACACACACACACGCAACACACTGCCCAAAACGAAACGCGTCCTATATCAATGTGTCAACTTCAGGAGAGCTGCCAGGCGGTCACCGTATAGATCCATCGGTCGTGGATCGATTCGGATCGAAAACTGAAGCACAATATCTCGCGAGCGAGTGAAAAACGAAAAAAGCTCTAATCGAAACGTATAAATCTGGCACTTTGAGCATGGATAGGCTCATCTCGAGCCGGGGAAGCTTGTTCTTGGGCAGTAAAATGTGGAAAAAAATTACAACACCATCGCAAAAGTTCGGCATGTTTACGGTTAGGAATTTTGTTATCATCTGGGGCGTGTTCCCTCGTCGATAGGGACGACGTTGTGCGGTGAGCCGCAATAGCAATGTTGTTATGCTAATCTTCGCCGGTTCGTGGAAAATATCTTGAAATCATACTTTCAGTTTCGCAGAATCGGTACACATCAGATAAAGAGAGGAGACTGGAAAAGAAGGTAACGTTCGCTCGCCATCGTTTGCGCTTTTCCAGCAATTCCTATATTATATTAAAACGCACTCCCGCAAGGCGAACATTCAACAGTCTCCGTAAGCCGTTTGTCCATTATTTAAAAGGTCAAACAAAGCGTAGTTTGCATGATAATAAATCGCCTGTTCGACGTGTCGCATAGCTCGGACTCTCAAACTTGAACCGCACAACCACAACCATCATAAACGAACGCAAATCTACTCAATCATCAATAAAATCACTTCACTTTTATCCATCCAGCTTCTTCAGCGCGGCCAATAAAACGGCCGCTGCGATTGATGTTGATGATGATGGACGGGCGATGGGTGTTAAAATGTGACGGTGGGATTGAACATTTCATACCGCGAAACGGCGCTGCGGGGGTGTTTGCAGCCGAGCGTTACATCAATCATTTTAAATTTACGCCAGCATTTGTTTGCTCTGCTCTGCCGGCGCAATCGAAGTTGCGAAGTTGGCGCTTTTTCGCTGTCAGTTTGTTGGATTTTCGTTCATTAGTTTTCGCTTCAAATTAGCCGAACGAAAAACAAACGGCCTTTAGCGTGAAGATCGATTCGGATTGTTGAATGGCACGTATTGGAGGAACGAAATCCTGGAAGTGGAGTTATCTGCACTTAACTGTTCCATTAGCCAGCCGGCTCGGCAAACAAAGTGCAAGTGATGGATGGTATTCGCGGAAACCGATAGTGCATTGTTTCGGCGTCACTTAGGTTAGAATTTGCAATCAAAACTTCTGATGGATTCTACTTACTCAGCTCTACTTCCCTAACCCCAAAAAAGTGGCAGTGTTTTCTCCCGAAACTATGCAGATTTGACGCGATCGTTCCTGGAAGCCCTTATTATAAAACCGACGCTCATACTTTTGCGCTTGGATTAAATATTAATCTACCGTCGGAACACTGCTTCCGCGGAAAACGTCCGACACCGAGACGGCTACGCCCCAACTTGCGTGCCTACTCAAGTGGCAACCTATACACACATTCCGCCGAACGAGATCATACCCGCCGGGCAGTGACGGCAATGTGTGAGCGAGCGAGCGAGCCGAAAACTTTCGCGCCACGGTTCGGTGCGCTCAGCAGCGGGAGATTTTCCACCGTTTCGTCGTTCGCAGACGAGTACGTATAATCCTGCGCATGCATGTTAATCACGGAAATGATTAGAACGCCGGAAATCGTGCTATTTGAACTGTGATGGAGCCGATTCGCTTCGCTTTACTCAAAGACGGGATACGTGCGGTGCGGTAATACCTTGTAACAGGGTAGAAGATTGTTCTTTACGGTGTCTTAAGAACTGAGAGAAGTTATTGAAGATTTGAGTTGAAGACTTCATCACTCTTGTTACGGGGGCAATCTACAGTTTTGAGAAAATTTTCATTTGTGAGGAATGATTATGCTTCATACACTTTTGCTTGTTTTATGGTATAACATGTTTCTCTATTGGTTATAGCATATTTGTCGAATTTGTTAGAAGAACGGTTCAACTACGAATTAAAATGCGCAAGACTGCGATAATCGGCATTTATTCTCATTGTTGCGTCACCGCAACAGGATTTTCGCAATATTTTGAAGAAGCCACAAACTCAACAAGTTCTTTTAACACTATTTATTGTACCTCGCGTAAGGGTCTCGCGTTGGTCTCACAATTTTTCGGGGAGCGTTAAAAAATTCACTTGTGACTCGTTTGCTTACTTTTCGCTTTCTCCTCGCTACTCGCTTTTTCTCTTCCTCACGCACCTCAAAATCTTCTCCTTCTCGGTCGTCAACCCAGCCTCTCCGGTCATCGCTCCAACGCTCGTTCGGGTTATTTTGGATTCTTTCATCCTACCTTATCGCCCTCTGGCGTGAGATCGCCTAATCTAGATCGGCCGGGTATCTGCACCTTGGTCGGACTGTTGACAACCGATATCGGTTATCAACACTCATAATAAAATAAGTTATTTTTATTAAATTATGTTTAACATGTACATGCACATGTAAAGCATAAAATTATCTATCATCGGTTTCTAGATTCCGATTTCTATGAATGAAACAATGGACAAAAATTACCTAAATTGTCTAAGGTGTTTTCAATATGGCCATAAACAACCCCATTGTGCGATTTTACCGATGATTTTTATTTGATCAAAAAGACTTAACTATTGAAAACTTTTCAAACCAACATAACATATAGATCTTTTCGTTTGAATAAAATTTGAGTTTTGAACATTAATTCATTCCAATTATTTACTCTAGTTCTGGTTGCAAATATATTTTTTTTGTTTTTGCAATTTTTGTTCCATATTAGTTTGGTTAAATAATTCATTTGTACCAGATACTTTGCATACAGATGCAGATTCGAGGGTAGATTGTTATTTATTGTATTTGGCTAAGGATCTTAATATTTATAAAAAAGGATGGAATGACTAAAGATATCATGCCCTCAAAATATCATGCTAAAGATATCAATATTATGCCTTCAAAATCCACGAATAGCTCACACATAAACTATAATCTCTTAAAATAGCTATTCTGATACAACTGTGTGTCAAGAAGGCAACACATTTCCAAGTTTGACATGATACCAATTAAAAATCATGCCAAGTTAAAAAAAACAACATTTGATTATACATGGTAGTCTTTCAATTCTGCTCGAGTATCGTGAGTAAAGTAGCTTTCTTCGAAGTGTATCGAGCCTTGCTACTGGATCGGGCAGCAAGTAGATTATCCAAGATTCAGCTTCAAGCTTCTTATGCATTTCATAATACATACTTATGTCACGGAATCACCAACTCAGCTGCGACACAGCATAAACTGCGTAACAAAGCAAACACTCAAAGCGTATCGTTTTCACTCAAGTCGTTTTTTGCCGCCCTCCTTAGCAGCTAATCTTTCCGTTCAACTTGAAGGGCCAATTTAGTGCAATAATCACCTCCGATTGAAAGACCAGACACTTTGTGCGTTCCGTTCGCGCGAGCGGTCGGTTTTGTGCGTGCGCTTCTTCCACCCTTCCGACTGACAAATGGGTCAATAGAACTAATGGAACACCAAAGCCGTCGGCCTAATCGGTGCTTTATTACTATTACCACCACAGCGACACAGCCAGCGTAGAAGGGAGATGCTACGCCCTGCACACAACTCCGGCCCCGCAGGGTAGTCTCTCGAGATAAATCAATGGCTGGGCTAATTAAATTTTCATGAACGACACAGTTTCCTGCCAGCGATCCGAACAGGAGCACAATACGCGGGAAAAACAGTCGCCCCACAAACAGTAGCAGAATGAGATTTGGTTAGCCTGTTTCGCATTCGTTGGTCGTGCTGGATTGAGCTGAAGCGAACGCTGTGCTGTTGCACGATTACACATCTTGCGAGATTACACATCGATTGAATCGAAGCGATTGAAGGAGCACTGTTTGGGGGACAGTATGGCGCGGTTATTGAGTTGGAAACGGATCACCGTTTATCTTGATCAATTATATCCACTACGGTTTCCAGGAAGATACAATGGAATCGTATCGACGATACAACGAAAAGCATCGATGGGTGGAAGCAGGTTTCTCTAATCGACTGTCTACTCAGATTAGTAGACATCCTGAGTTCAACTAGGGAGATACTGGTGAGGTGAGTATAATACAAGCATTTTCAGGTGTTTACATTTGAATACATTTGTTGGAATATTTCATTTCCATATGTAAGCACTAAGTTGCTTACATATTAGTTTCAAAATTTGAATTCAGAATAAATCAAAGGCAGAATTCAGCGAAACCATTTAGAGGTATATCATGTTGACTGGCTTTTTAACTGTATACTGTAAGTTAAGTAAATACTACGAGGAGTAACATATCATCCAAAATTTAATGAATATGAAGCTATGCTCTCTAATCCGACGCTGCTGTTTGCAACACAATCAAGAAATAAAAAAATGCTTAATATTGGTGCAAAAAATCACAAACAAACGAAATCAGAAAAAAGCGACTGTAAGTTTCCAACAATAAAAAAAAACATTACCACATAAGAAACTCAGCATTTTTATTAACCACGTATCAAATCTTACGATCGAACGGTTTGATTTATTTTGGATGAAATCTGCATAGTGGGCTAGAGATTGTGCAATTTACATGACATTATGCTTTATTAACGTGTTATTGACAATTTATGTCATTGTAAGCATGTTAAAATATCAAATACTGTTTAAACATAGGCAGTCGACATTAGTTTTTTTTTATCATTGTTCGATTCTAAGCTGCTGTTCAACACAACATTATTGTTGCTGTAATTCTTCAATATTATGCTTAAAATTTGTTTTTTACCTATCTCTAAAGTTTGGACACGCCACAATTTTTATTACATTCCAAACTGTTTGCTTTTTGACAAAAACATGCAAAATCATTTGTGAATACCGCTAAGCCCGTAATATAACAAAAAAAGTTCTTGTACCCATACCACTCATGGTGGATTTTTTCGCCATCACTTATGTTTCCATATGTAATGAAAATGGATATTGCATGTAAATTGTCTCACTCAACGGCCCGAACTTAACGAGTAGGCTGCGAAAACTTGTCGCCATTTTCGTCCTCGTTGTGTGGCGAGCATGTAAAAGATCTCAGTGAACAGTGAGTGAATGATAGAGAGAAAGAGAGAGAGAGAAAGGTCGGAACAGCTCACTTTGCACAGCTTCCAACATCGATCTTTAAAGCTAGCTCGTGTGCAAACTGTTCCGTCGAATGTTTCAGGTCTACCTTTCCAGACCAACTTTCCACCGGTAATATCTCCGATGGAAATGCTTTTCACTCAAATAACGTGCCTTGCGGCGCTCGAACCTTTTTAAATCTTACTCTGCACACTTTCCACTTTGCACATTGTGACCCAATCTCTTTTCCGCCACCTCCCACAGCATGGGCAACGCAGCTTGTGTCGTTACTTTTCCGCACAAGAAAAACGGGGCCACTGTGAAGTTGGAGAAGAAATCTCGATAAAAAAAACGTTCCTCCTCGCCGAATGGTTTGTGCGAATGTTGTGAATTCTGTCACCATCAGCAGCTTCGGCTCCGGTGGGAGATCGGTGTTTCTCTTCCCTCGCAGGTATCCGCCACATCGCTATGCGGTCGCAACCGTCACACATTTGCCCTTTCCCCGAAGCATCGCAGACACCATTTACATATTCATTTCGCATTCACGCTACTAGAGGCACGCGCGCGCGTTCGCTCGTGTGCGCGCTTTTGTGAGCAGATGAAAGTGGAGTTGTGCCAAACATGGACCAACCGAGAGCGGTGGTTGGGACGAATGGCACAGCAGGGAATTTTCCAGCAATTATTGAAACATAATTGATGCTGAAAATAGCTTCCACCGGCGGGGCCGAGTGCAATGCTCCAGAGGACTCGCGCGTCCGGGACTCAATAAGGATGGATTGAATTTGCCGAGCTGGTGACCGAACCCGGCAGCCTGTAATGAATTCAATATGCGCTTGGCCCCCGGGATGGGGTGCGTCCGTGATGATTAGTTCGTAATTGTGCTGGGAATTGAGCTGTCACCTCGGATGGTCGCCACGATTGCGGGACAGCGATCGTGGTGGTGGAATTTCGGAACATGCGGCCATTTTCCAGCAGTTCGCACTGTGACAGTGTTGCAATAACAAATTAAACTATAAATCCGATTTAATGGACAAAATGTTATCTGACAAACTAAGTAAATTTTCGTAAATCATGCATTAAAAACAAATTAAACTATAAATCCGATTTAATGGACAAAATGTTATCTGACAAACTAAGTAAATTTTCGTAAATCATGCATTAAACTAACTATACTTTCTAATTCTTGTAAGATTTTGTGGGAAAATAAATACATTCTATGAAAATTAATTTGTGTGTATCATTAAAAAAATGTCGGATGAACTTGGGGCTAGAAAAATAAGGACATTCTTACGTTTTATAGGCAATTTTCATAAACGGTTTGATTTCAAGTTATTGCCATGTCTTACATATCGCAAGCGTATGCTTGCCACCTTGATTAATAATTATAGTTCAACTCTATTTATTCGAGGAACATAGCATTTCCACGACATTGACATTCAATAACATTGAATGCTGCATGAAATACATTCACTTTTAAAATACGCTCGGCCAGCGAACCAACAAGTCCAAGTCCGGAGTCCGTGATCGGTTGTATAAATGAAAAATCCCAAAACCCTGCATTAATATACTATTTTTAGATTTAATTTAAATTCCACAAAATGTAGAGCATTTTTTTACGAAGAATCGCTGTGACAGTCACAAAAACTGGTTTGTTGCAATGGTGTATCCTCATAAATATCTCTACAGGTTTGTGTATGTCTTATTCGATGGCTACCACAGCGCCGCTGTTGTATTTTGTTTTTCTTAAAAAGATGGATGGCTTGTCTTGCATATTTCAGTATGTGCATTGTCTTTGAAATAATATTAATTTACAAGAATCGAGACTACTTTACTAAATTTCGAAACTAAATGTCGAAGTTTATATCTTATTAAAGCTGTCTAAAGTTAGTTATTCGAATTGTGTAGATCATGTGACGCCCTAAAATGCTTTAATGACACCACAAGGGATACTTCAAGCTTGAGTCAATTTTAATCAATCTCACAAGTGTGTAGATGCAACCATTGATTAGTGGGAAAATGTATTAACCTAGATTCAGATATCACTGACAGAGTTTGCAATTCATTACACCACCTCCACGATCCAACCGCTCTGGTCTTATTTTACGACAAGACAAGGTTTGATAAAATGAAGATTCGAGACAACATGATTCACGCAACAAACAAACCCCTCCGTGTCGCCTTCGCCGGTACACTCCGTCCGTCCATCTTGCTCTTGCCAGCAACGGCGTACTACCAGCGACGACACAACAAGCTACGCTACACATTTGTCTTCCTGTCCTCCCATGCAGCACTAGCTGCAGATGATGTGGGCATAAATTCTGCAAATAAATATTGCTCCACTAACGCTGCCACGACCACATCGTAATTCATAAGTGCAAGTGCACCGTGTTGTTGTTGTTGTGTGTGTGTGCACCTGTATCATGTTTCTGCCCTGATGCCGGTGCCGGTAGTAATTAATTGAATATGGGCGATGTCGTCCGCTGCGCCGACGGCACTGATGTCGTCGTCGTCATCGTCGTCGCTCGTTTTGATGTCGGGCAGGTCCGCGTTGCCACGCTGAAACCGAAGCACCGAAGACGCGACCTTCAACCGGGCAAATAAAGTGCGCTCGAAATCATCCACTCGACGATTAACGAACAGGAACATGGAACATGGAAAGGCGCTCTGCACCCTCACGGCTGTATCACCTCTACTCCGCTCAAACAAACGAACTTGCTCCATGCATTTCTGAGCATCATCGTCAGCACGGTGCATGTAGCGTTTTGCTGCCGGAGACGGTGTGCTTCGAAATGAATGCATAATGGGCGAAAAACTTTTGTCTCCCGTTTGCAGCACGAAGCACCAAGCGCCCACCCGGGAACGGGGGGGTCGATACAGCACAAACAAGCAAAAGATGACGACGATATGTCGCGTGACCCCGACCATCACGGTCTCGGAGGCTCGTTTTACATACCGGTTAGTGTGTGCAGTTTGCAATTTAAGCACGCGTTCGACCTCACCGTCCTTTGGCTTTAACGGGGCGTTGGGACGTCCTTTGCGCCATGCGCCATGCAAGCTCTGGTGCAAATTATGCACGCTGGTCCGTGAGGGGATGGGTTTCTATCCCAAAAACCTGCCCGCCTGCCGGATAAGGAAGCGAACGGGAGGCTAAGGACGCGGCGCATTCCGGGGCGAGGAGACACTCTCAAAATATCCCATCCCGGCTCGTATGGTATTGCGCGAACGGTTCGTAAAAGCAGCAATGGAATGCATAATTAATTTCAACCGAACACATTTACACACACACACAGGCGCACACAGAGTTGCTGAGTGCGCTGTCGAATCGAGAACGCTCCGGTGCATCGATAAAGCACGAAAGGAGCCTTATGTATTGTGGTCGGGTGGGTGAAGTTCTCTCTCTCTCTTCCGCACACCGATATCTCTTTCTCTCTCGTTCTTCCGCTCGGCAGGACAATCTTTTCAATCAAACAAACCACCCTCCGTCAGAAGCGACTTCCGCCAGACGAAACTCCTCGTACCTCGGGCCCGCTTCCGGCCGTGGCGAGCCGATGGGGTGTTCTTTCTCGCCACTGTCACCCGCTCCGGGTCTAATTAATGGCTACCGAAGATTGATGAGAAACCCAAAGGAGGACAGACAAACACATAAACATGTACACACAGCGTGCTTTTCTCCTCCCACCAAGCGCAGAACTGCGTACAAGTAAAAGCTTTTACACGATACGGTACGTTTTGTTTTGCCAAGCGCATGAACATTGTGTTTCCTTCGACTTGCACACATTCCCACCGTGTGTGTCCTTCCCGAGCAGGGAGGACGTTTTGTTTTTGTTTGCTTCAACTTCCCCCGTAACTGCTTTCCACGTTACATATGTCCTTACGCTACCATCTATCAGCTTGATTGCATCTCCTTGGAAGAACCTACAGTGTCTCGCACAGTGAATGGTACAACAGATTGTAACTTAATGAATTAATGGATGGACATCAATGATTTAATGGACATCAATATTGAGTAAAGGACACCAAATTGAAACGGAACACGAATATCAGAGTCATTGAAAATTGGATTTTCTTATAAGTATTCATTTCTTATAAGTCTCAAACGCGTTTTTTTTTGTCACCAGGGGACAAAAATTCGACATTTCAAATTCCAAAGCAATACACTAAAAGTAAACAACACGACTTTTTTGTTTATGTTACGTTCGTGTTGAGCCCGGAAAAGTGTGAAAAAAAGACAAAAGTGAGAATATTCTGACAAATTATAATTCTTTTTAGATACGGTACGTGATAACTCATCCCACGTTTTTTTTACTCCATCTTATCTTTATCCTCTTTCCGTTCACGTCTTAAACTATCCTCTGTATATTCTTCCCTTGTCTGATTCTTGTTCATATCGGGGACTCTTAAACTTAATCTTAGTCTTATCTTGTTATCTTTTTAGTATTAAGTTAGTTCAGCTAATATAAGTTTTTATTTGTGTAGCACCAAGAGAGAAAAATTCAAAAAATAAAGTTAATAAATTAAAGAATAAATAAATAAGTAATCACGAAGATAAAAAAAGATTTTATTTGTTGCTGTTCAAACTCAAGAATAAACGTTTTCCCACAATTTAAAACAAACCTAAACGAGTTTTTAAAAAATATATTGAAACATTAAAACGAGATTCAAATATTGTGTTATATCTATTGCTTACTTTGGCTTTGCACAATTGGGTGTCATAGTTGCTATGAACATGATTTTTTTATGTGTATATTCAATACATTTTGTTTCTGTGTAGTTATGAGTGTTTATCGAAAATCAACGTTTAATTTGCCAAAATATTACTCGTGTACCATTAATGTGGCGAGTCACCGTACGAAACGACAGCGTGTCCTTCTGACGACATGCTCCGGCCCGACGAGACCCAATTTCATCTGGCAAAGGTCAAAGGAAGCCAGCGAGAGCCATCCCCATCCCCGCCGTCACACTTACCAGCGAGTCCTGCGTGTACGG
>KZ069538.1:26007-37465 GCA_002091845.1 Anopheles cracens
GGCAATGGTTAGTTCATCACCCGGTGCAGGAAAGCGTTACAGCTGTAGGCCGTTTTCATGACCTGGAATACAGTCAGACAATGAGGGGCACACTGTTCGGGCGAAACATACACCACTGCTTACCGAGGTGAAGGTGGCAAAGGCGAGAAAACCGAACCCGCCGATGCTGAACCCGTAGTTACGCTGGGCGTTACACAGCATGAACAGGATGTCCCGCAGATCCCGCCGATTCCACAGCTGGTACCAGTGGTTCGCGTACACGGCGGCACCGAACTCGGCCGCCTTGCTGACGACCAGCTCGCCGCAGTAGCAGAACAGCCAGACCTTGTTCACGTTCGTGAGCAGCATGCCGTACGAGCTGTTGTTGAACTTGAGCTGTATGTGGAACAGGGACACGCAGATGTGAACGATCGAGCAGAGCATCTGCATCAGATACACCTCCCGGTAGATGTTGGAGCACCTTGAGAGGAACCTGCCGGTTTGGAAAATCTGTGGATCATCTGCGAGCTACCAAAAGTGGCAGTAAGAGCAGACACTTACCTCGATAGCTCCGTGTGGATGTCAAACACCTTACGAATCAGTCGCCGCTGTTCCGCCTCGTTGTCCGGACTGGAACACACATGGGGTGTAAGGGAATTACCGGTACTTCTCCTGTCCGAACTACTTACCACTGGCCTATTTGACGCAGATACACCATCGCTATCTCCAACTGGGACGCTGAGTAACACACGAACATGTAGAATGGACCATCGAGCCCGATAAACATCGTCGCCACCCAGTTCATAAGCACGACCTGGGCAACGTAGTTGATCGGATACCACGGGTAAAGACGGTAGTCCGCGAACGGGATCGAATATCCCATCGGCAGCACCCGGTCCCCGATTTTGCCCGCCACCACTGGATACATAAACAGCATGATTCCCGTGGTCTGGTACGAGATTATCGTCACTGTCTGCAGCTTCCTGTAAAACAACGGGAGGAACTCACCTCATCGCACCACCTCACCCATTCGCTCACCTACCTTGCCAGACGCATGTACTTCCCGCAGATAGCCGCCTCGTGTGGCCCATCCTGGAAGCTGCGGTCGCGTAGCACCGTATCGATCATCTGCACCAACTGCTTCCGCCGGTACACCATGCCGAACAGTTTGAGCAGAACTTCCAGCGCCCCGAAAAAGGCCGAAACGCTCAGTATCACCGTGTCGGTGTCGTCCCGGTAGTTGTACCCGTGCAACACTATCAAACCGAGCGTGGTGACCATTTGCGACACGATGAAATAATAGATGGCCTTCGGGATGGGGGCGACCAGGAAGTCGTCGTCGAAGATGCGCAACAGTGCGATCTTCAGAAACCAGTGGATCGAGTCGTAGATGGGCTGGTAGCTGAGTTCAGCATGCTGCTGGAATTGACGAAAGAACTTCATTCTCGCCACGGGCGGGAGATACGGCACATCCCGACAAGAACCGCCGCGAACGGAAAATCCTTATCTCGCTGGTTTCGTAAATTGCTTTCCACACTATTCCGTCGGGTCCGGCGCGCGTATGAGAATTAGTATTTATGGGCAACCTTACCCAGTTTTACGACTTCATTAAAGCATCCCATAGGGTGGTGCGCGACACTGGTGGAGCGAGAGATCGCGCTGAGATGTGTGCTTGCCACAGCTCACTCACCCGCTCACTATCGTCGACGATCGTCGATAAATTTCATACCGCTGCGCGAGAGAAAGTAAGTAAGGCGAGCCCGGAAGGACGAATTTCTACCCTTTACCGTGTGGGAACCCTGCACGCTGCATACGGCGCGAAGAAAAGCAGCACCAGCATTGGGCGGTAAATTTTCATTGCTCCCCGTATTACGTCAAGCGAGCAGTCAGTCAGGACGATGTGAGAGTGGCACAGTGAGGATGAGTAGGAAGGGAGAGTTGCAGGAACTAATTTTCTCGACCAGAGCATACATGGTGCAACCGGGTGTAGAAGCTTTCCACGTTCAGTTCCCGGAGGTTTTCGCAAACACGAGGAAGTAGTTCCCGTTTGCACAGCGCCAGTGAGCTGGCAAATATTTAATCAAACATATCCTGCCGACCCGATTTATGACGGCCCAGCTGTGGGATAATTGAATTGAGGCTAGGTGCCTAGTCGCATCGACCGGGAGTTTCAGCTGGCACTCTGAACTGCTTGACCTGTGCGATAGTTGAATAAAGCGATGGGGAATAACGCAGATCCCTGTAGAAGGACACTACGGCGAGCAGTACGTTCTATTAAGAGCACCTGTTCTTGTTAGAGGACAGTTCTGCAAAGGCTCTTAAGCAGAATCAGGCTGTCGTAGGGCTTCACGGTACTTTCTAGCGTTAGTTTCGTCTCATATGATATATACTTTTAATTAAATAAAATTAATTTAAACACTCCAACAATTCAGCTCCGTACTACTTGCCCCAGTTCGCCTCTGTGTCCTAAGCTCCAAAGGAAGAGTTTAATTTTCCCGAAAGCAGTTCAGTTCAAACATGCAACTTTCCAATTTATTCCTCCGGCGCCGGTGGCTCCCAGGATCACCAAGGGAACTTTTTGCCCGACTCTTCGGTCTCCGGGCTTCGGCAACTTCGGCAGGGAAGCTGCACTGTAACACGCTTACTGCGGGCGTTGCAGCTAAAGAACTGTCCCTCTCCTGCTCCACGGTAGTGGTGCAATTCCGGATGCAAAAGTTCATTACAGAGCGCATAATTAAATGGTTACCCCGGCGAGCGCAGCCAAACGGCGAACTTTCCGTTCGAACGGAACGTGGGGACTTGCAAATTCAACTGTTCCCATTCTAAGCAAACTAATCTCGCAACATTGGTGGTCCTCAACGGGACCGTGGTCGGTTTGGTCGGCATGTGGCGCGTGGCGTCACTGCTAACCGCACCGGTGCGAAGGTTACTAACTGCTGTCCTGGACTGGCGGCGGAGTTCACCACTTCTTGATTAGGCGCGCGCGCGCCCGTAATGCACTTTTTGAACCGTAGCCAACTTGATCTGCTGCCCCGTGGCTCCGTTGGAGATTGGGATGCACACTAGAACGACCGTGTTTTTGTGTTGTACCTTTTATCGAACGAAGGAGGCTGTTTTGGATGTTCGTTTCTTTTTTCTTTTTTTTCAAATATTGAAATAGTCACAGTTATTGACTTGAGAATTTTCGAAGAGTTTTAGCAGTGTTTAAATATAATTGAATTGGACAGGAAAGTGTTTTGAGCACAAACGTTAACGAGGAAATGAGGTGTCAATTGACACTTTTAAAAGCATTAAGCTTGGATTGCTCGAAAATGGCGATAGTTAGGTTTTCAACTAACGTCATCTCTATATCTCTATAATTTTGATCGGAAAATTCAATTCAAAAATGGTGAAAGGTCCTGGTGCAATAAAGTGATCGAAAGAGGGTAACGGCAGGTCTTGATCCACTAAAAGCTGTTTGCGTTCACGACGAAGAAGAAGATGAAGAAGTTGTCACACAACTGGCGAAAATGTCAGTCAAATAGGACAACGAATGCCAAACATTGCCTTGTAGGCTTCAAGTTATTAACAGTAATAATAGTATCAATAGTTATAATAATAGAAGATTGTCATGATAATCATTATAATATACACGAAAAAAATATATCAAAACTATTTTTGTATTAAATTCTAGAAACATTCAAGTTACAGCTGAACCAAAAAAAATATGTTTTCAGAACTTCCGTAACAACAATTTTCTCTATTTGTGTTTCATTATTAGAAATGGTCAAAACAACTTTTCGCTCGTTGTAGTGTTTAGTTCCCTCCCGTACACTATAGCAATTAAGCAAGTCAACACGCACACACACAAAAAACACTCGCACAGCGAAGTGGAACGATTAGTTTAAAATCTCTCGAGCACGGTTGATAACAAAATTCACACATAACAAAAAAAACGAAAATAAAACTAAATGCATCGTCTTCCGTTCGAATAGTTTCGCTTTTTAACGAGCACCGAATGCACGTAAAACCCGGGTGGCTCGATTCACCCGGACCCGTTGCAGCAAAAAGTGCCTTGAAAAATGGAAAGTTTTCACTGCCGCATCCATCACCGGCTGGAGGGAGCGGGTGTAGCATTCATCTGGAAATTGCATTCTATTCCGAACTCGTGCATCCGTTGGGGTATGAGAGAACCCCCATCTCCACAGACCCACACACACAAACACCCACCAAACGAATTTCTCGTCCATTCGCAACGGTTTCGCATCGTCAGCATCCAGCAGCATGTTGCTTTGGTGCTTCGCGAAATAAATTCCTTCCCGCACACTACGGGTTTGGTGATTTAGGACGGATGAGCGAGAGCGAGAGGGAGCGCGAGAGTGGAAGAGCATGATAACAACAAAAAGACCAAGAGCAACAATAATAAAAACGCCGAGTGACGTCGCCAACCCCCAACGACGACGGCGACGGGATGAAAATAAAAGTTTGTGGGCGCCAGCGTGACGCATCAAATCTGCCATTTTCGCCGGCGTGGCGCCAGCAGCGTCCAAATGGCCACCGGCACCACCACCACCACCACCACACAGCTGAAGTCCGAATGCGCGTCCTCGCGTGGTTCTGTTGTTTCGTTTTTTGGGGGTGTGTGTGTGCGCGCATCCTGCATCCTGGTCTGACTTTTTGATCCTGGTGACGTGACGCGGGACGACGCTGAGTGTGTGTTTGTGTTTTTTCAATGTGTTTTTTGCTGCTTTTGATACACGAAGGGGATGTGTTTGACGCGCGGAATACAATTTATTTAATCGCGATATTGAAGCACGATGCTCTTTCATCTCCGGCAAAAGAAAACTGGCAGCGAGGAACACACGGCATGAATGCGTAATTCCCGTTCGACACCGCTCGCATCGTGACAGACACATCGATCTTTTCCCGGGCGAAGTAGGCCATCCTCCGCGGCAGCTAGACGGGCGAAATCAAGGCGAAAATAAAATTATCAAATTAAGTTAAGTTCGGCCACCCGGAACCCGGTCTCGTACGGAGCAACTGGGATGAACTTCCCGACGGCCAGCTCCAGCTCATGGGTTAGTTTGGCAGCTAGCCTTTTTGATATGGAAATTTATATTCCACCAGCGTCCATTGATCTGTGTTCGTTCGCCGATGTACTACCCACACTTTGCTCCGTCTCCCAAGTAACGTGGCTTCCGTCATCCCAAAGGCTACTGGGACCACCGGCGTGTTTTTGTTTGCCACTGCTCATGAATGATGTATTTCTCCGCTCGCCAAAAGAAATGAACCAAAGAGTGCGAAAAATAAGCGGGAATCTATACCGGAAGTAACTCTCTACCAGGCTTTCAAAGCACGCCAGGGTAAGCAGCGTCAGTGACAAGATTGGGAGCACTGATTTTCACCCCCTACGGTAACTCGAAGCCCTGTGGTGGTGCTCGATAACATGTCGAACGTTTGACCCGCCCGTCTGCCCGTTGGCGCCGGAAGGCACTTTTGAATCACGCTTGGAGGAGGAACAAATATGAAGAATCTCTCGCTTTTGCTGGAGTGTGCGTAGCCCACAGTGCTTCGAACGCATAGTCAGACATTCATGATAGCATTCTACGAATTGTCGTGCATGACGGTTTCTGATCTGATCTGCTTTCATGAGCTTCTTGTGAGGCATAGACACCAATATGGAGAAATGCATCCGTACATGACACTTGAGTGCCTCGTCAACTTTATTCGAGGCAGTCGGATCGGACAGGCTTCACCGAATGCAGCGAGAGAAATCCGAGTTACTTGTTTATAGTATCTGCCATATTAGTTACACATAAGTTTAACGATCTGATCTACACATGATTAAGATAGCTTGAAGACGCGTTTCATCCACAGAGTAATCGCTAAATTTATAGGTGTCCGACTCAGCGTTCACACCACTGTATACACTGAGACGGGGCGAAAAACACAAACCACTTCTAAAAAAAAACGATAAAAAGTTCGACCAACCAGTTGATTACCATCCGGTCGGGAGTTGCATCTCGCATCGCGGAGTGATGTATCAATGTCTGGGAACGTCCAAAAAGCGACCGAAGGAAATGTGATACAATTGCAGAGGGCTTTTCTTCTCTCGCCTTCAGAGGCAAGTCGGATGGGGAAAAAAACCTGGACAAAACAATCGATTCGATGATGACGGGTTTGGGTGTGAGTCTTGTTTTTTTGGTTGCTGCGAAATTTCCGGCTCCAAAACGTTTGCCCTTGAAAGAGAATGACACCGGCGGCTGTCAGCAGTTTTCCAATGGCTACTGTGCGACACGTTTTTGTGCTACCACAAAAACCACCATTTGACACTTACCCCGGGGCGACGACATGCTGACACTACTACGCGCTTCATAATGAGACACGGCGATCGGGTTTTCCTCTCCAAACACTAGTGTTGGACGCTGAGATAACGTTCTTTCTGACGGCTTTCCGCTTCTCCGTTTCCGTTTCGCCCTTGACGGCGTGGGACATCCAATCCTTCTTTAAGCTGCAATCAGCAACAACAACGGCGAACCAAAAGCGGGTCTTTCGCTGGGAATGGCTTCCTTCTCCGGTCTGTTCGAAAATCGATCCGGGTTCGGATTACAGATGCTCGCTTTCATCTTGTCCACACCTTTTCGACGGTTGTGGCGGTGAACGAAACAAAATTCGTAACTTAAAGGAGTAGGAAAAAAGTTAACAAAACAAACCAAAAACACGGTAAGTTTTAATTGGATTGAAAGAAACGCGCGCTACACATTTCTCCCCATTTCGAGGTTATTTGGGCGCCTTCGGAGCGCCCACTCGGAGCGAGAAAAACTTGAACCGCCAACAGAATGATGGCGTTGGTTTCAGTCGTTCGATCGATTGTTTTATGTGCGAACGGGAATCGTGTAAGGACGAAACAGTACACACTCGTTGACCGGTGGCCCACGGTTTCAGCGAGCTGTCGGTCGGAAGAATCACAAACTGCAATTAAATCAAGCCTTGGCCGGGTGTCCCGGTTGGTGAGTAGGGTTTTCTAATTTCGCGGACTTTTGTCGCGTAAATTGCGCCCGAGCTTTATGCGATGTACGTGGAAACGGTCACAAAGTTTGCATTTTGCACCTGGTGTATTGGATGCATAAATTGCGCGAAAAAATGGGGGGAGTAGTAATTAGATAATAAATTGTAGCATGAAGATGGGACAGAAAACGAGTTTCTATTCCTCAACGAGTGACAAAGTACACTAGTTAAGGAATATGTTTCTTTTACGTTATATTGGGATAACTGACAAATCTTTCAATGGTTTAGCATTCCAAGAAAATATACCACGAACATAACCTCAATGCGGAGCACTAGGAATAACAAACTGATCACTCTCTCACTTCTAAGATATTCTGTACAATATTCTATACCGTATCTGATATTGAAGTGACTGAAATCAAAGCGAACTAATCCAATGACGGAGCCGTATCGCCTTGTTCGAAATCCATCTTTGCACTTCAACAATTGGTGGAACTATTTCAAGATTGCGTCAAACGATTTCACGATTGGATGCTAGAAATTCAAAAAAAGCTCTGGGAACTCGTTTGTCGGCTTGTTTCGTCTCCTAATCCACCCGGGGTCTGACGAGCCCACCCGCTCGTGCTACCTGCATCGAAAGCAAATACGGCACACGAAACCTTGCCGTGCCACGTTTTCCATCCGGCCATCCGTCCCAAGCACATCGGGCAAGTGCGCGCGATGCAGGAAACTCTTGCCCACAGAAGAAAATGGAATGAAAAATCGCTAATGGGAACGAGACCGGAGAGTTGGTTGCTGGACAAACCGTGCTCGCTCCCCGAAGGGGAGTCGGAATGTCTGCGGTTGAGCTACGGGGAGGAAGTTAGCTGCCGAGTGTGTTCCGTGAAGCTCCATCGATTGCAATCCCAATGCGGGATGAGATTTTAGTGATCTTTCGCCGGCACACAGGGAGACTGATTGATGCACGGCAGACGACAGCGGCGAATGCCGTTCCGCGTGGTGAAGGCAGCAAACGGAATATACGCCTCCACACCACACGAATTCCTTCGCTTTGCGCTGAAATTGTTTGCTGCCTGCGGTTACCGCGGGCTCGCTGCTGCCCAGCCACCGAGGAATTGGGATTCCAACGGAGCGAGCAAAGCAAGAGCTTCAAAAAGAGTAAGAAAAAACACGAAGTCCTCCGTGGATGGTGCAAACCTTTGTGCTGGGAGGGAAGTTCCTTCCTGTGGCCCAGCACAATTTGCATTGCGCGAGGAAAATTCAATTTTCGACTTTACGGTTCGCTGCCGGAGCACCGAGTTTGCCGAACTCGAGCGGAAAATAATAACAACCAAAAAAAAAACACCGATGCGCCAACCATTTGCAAATTTCGGTGTTGCATCTTTCTTTGGCAGTGGGTGTGACAATGCTCCGAATTTACTAAGATGATTGATCCCTTCAAACCTTTTTAGTATTGACAACGCTGTTGTTGACTGAATCCAGATACCGTTTCATACTATTTTATCATTGAAATTTTTCATTTTTCAGAATAGAAGATATATACAATCGATGAGAAAGATAATCGATACCTTTAAGCCTTTTAAGCATTAGCAACGCGGTAGGATCTTCTTCAAAGGCGACTAAACCTGATCATAAAAAACTCCCTCCCAATTGGATCATCGTACTTTTCTATACTGTTTCTTCATCACAAAGCAAACAAAAAAAGAAAACACACAATCCACTTTTATATCAAACGAAATCATTTTACCGAGCACATTCAAAGGGCCTCTACGAGAAAATCGCTCTTCTCTTTTCGCTGGAAAGCCACTGCTGCACCACGTAAAGGAGATGCAATTTTGCCCAAACTCCCTCGACCGGATCGTTCCTTCCAGCGGGCGGTTCGGTGACGTAAAAATATAGCCAACAAAAGCAGGTGGATGGGTGGATTGTGGATGGCGGTGACAGGGGTAATTTGAACTCCACCCAAAGCGGACGTCGTTCGTCTGGGGAAAAATTTGTTAACTTCGTTGGCCAACTGCCAGCAACGATGTAACGAGCCGCGAACGGTGGACGCGACAGCCGTCGGACGCGAACGATGCGCGCAAGGGATGCTTTTCTCAGCGAGTTTTTCGTTTGTCGGCTTGTTTCGTCTCCTAATCCACCCGGGGTCTGACGAGCCCACCCGCTCGTGCTACCTGCATCGAAAGCAAAATGGGACAGAAAACGAGTTTCTATTCCTCAACGAGTGACAAAGTACACTAGTTAAGGAATATGTTTCTTTTACGTTATATTGGGATAACTGACAAATCTTTCAATGGTTTAGCATTCCAAGAAAATATACCACGAACATAACCTCAATGCGGAGCACTAGGAATAACAAACTGATCACTCTCTCACTTCTAAGATATTCTGTACAATATTCTGTACCGTATCTGATATTGAAGTGACTGAAATCAAAGCGAACTAATTGAAGTGACTGAAATCAAAGCGAACTAATCCAATGACGGAGCCGTATCGCCTTGTTCGAAATCCATCTTTGCACTTCAACAATTGGTGGAACTATTTCAAGATTGCGTCAAACGATTTCACGATTGGATGCTAGAAATTCAAAAAAAGCTCTGGGAACTGTTAAAAATTGGATAACAAATGCTGTATGATTATGATAGGTGTTCAAACAAATCTAGAAACACAGCAACGGCTGACAAATCAAAGCAAGCCGCGCCGAAACTGACGTTTATGATGGCCAAGGTATGAAGAACCAAGGTATGAGCAAGTCATTGCCAAGTACGTCGTTGAAAACAGATAATTCAGTTGAGGGAGAATAAAGTTCAGTTGAGCTAACACTGCAGGTTAGACCGTGTATGGAGCATTTATCAATTACTACATCTAATAGCTGTCGAATTCGTCTGAGAATAATGAAAATAAGAATCCCATAAGCTACTTTTACGACATATTATAATCATTTACTAAGATGATTGATCCCTTCAAACCTTTTTAGTATTGACAACGCTGTTGTTGACTGAATCCAGATACCGTTTCATATTATTTTATCATTGAAATTTTTCATTTTTCAGAATAGAAGATATATACAATCGATGGGAAAGATAATCGATACCTTTAAGCCTTTTAAGCATTAGCAACGCGGTAGGATCTTCTTCAAAGGCGACTAAACCTGATCATAAAAAACTCCCTCCCAATTGGATCATCGTACTTTTCTATACTGTTTCTTCATCACAAAGCAAACAAAAAAAGAAAACACACAATCCACTTTTATATCAAACGAAATCATTTTACCGAGCACATTCAAAGGGCCTCTACGAGAAAATCGCTCTTCTCTTTTCGCTGGAAAGCCACTGCTGCACCACGTAAAGGAGATGCAATTTTGCCCAAACTCCCTCGACCATACTTGAACCGGTATAGTAAATATTATAAATACCAATGAATATACATTGTTTGCCACTATTGCATTTAAAGAAAATGTGGGTTTCGGTTTGTTTTAATGATAATTTACTATCAGAACGATTCAACTGTGTGTGGTTTGCATTATACCTTAATAGCTGCGCTTATATTTCAAAGTAAACGGAAGGTTGACTCCAATAAAATTCCCTGACCCCAGGGATGAATAATTTTTACATTGTTTTTTTTTGTGCTCTCTCACTCGCATTCTTCCGGTAAAGGCATTACGCAACAATTTGGTACCCTCTAATGGTGGTTGGCTACGGCCACGGTGCGCTGTTTCCGCCTGGTTCCGGTATCTCGCATCTTTATGCCGGGAGCCGGCCCTTCCTTCCTCTCTTCCGGTGGCAGGATATCAATTTTCACCCGTCGATATTTATGAGATCTCGTTTCACCGACCGATACGTTTTGATTCTTTTTTTGCTCCTCCATCACAGGGTGTGCTGCACGGGCCGAAAAGCGGCGAATGCGAAACGGAAAGGTAGCGCTGCATCGACCGTTGCTAACGATGGGCGATCGATTGCGTTTGATGTTGGAGGAGAGAGACGCGCCGGGCATGATTATTTCAATCGGAAGCGGAAGAGCAATTATAGAATTATATCGCCCGTTGTTTTCGCCGCAGAAAACTGGTGGAATTTGTTGGGGGAAGATTTCTTAAAAAAAAAACAATCGATTGTATTTATCGATACAAATAAGCAGGAATTATTTATTAATCACTCCGAAACAAATAACAAATCGCACAGATTCATCTTATCCATGAAAATAAAAGATTTTGACCAAGCAAATCTATAATATAGAATATTAAAAAAAAATATTTTCCAAATAAAATACATACTTAATAAGGTATCTGTTGTAGAAAACAACGGGGACGGCGATAGTAAACAACAACAACATTTGCAATGTTGTTGTTTACTATTTTAATGTGACGCAACACCACTGACAGCTGGGTGACAGCACACACGATCGCGTCGATACCGCCGCTACCAAAGGGAGATAAAGAGGAGGAAGAAGAAAACCTTCGGCGCGTGTAAGAACGGGAAGGAAAAGAAGAAAAGAG
>KZ069539.1:7703-18849 GCA_002091845.1 Anopheles cracens
CCTGTTATTGCGGTCTCCGGGCCGAGCAGAATCGGTAAGTACAAATTGTACCCATCGAAAGTTGTACCTAGCGTCGTAGGCGTCATGTTCAGGGTTTTGTTTTGTGTTTTAACGGCTTTTGCTTTGCAGATTCAGCGCATGGAACATCAGTCCCAACACCACATCAAAACACATCTGTGGAGACAAAAAGAGATGGAAAAACTAATTTTGAATGAAAAGCACACTTATTATTGTGATTAAATTATATTCTTCAATTATTATTTTTATGCAGTTTCTATGACCGGATCCCATCGAAATATTTACAAAGTTCTACATGCACTTCATCAGCATCGATCATAGGTAAAATATTATCAAAAGTTAACATGTCTGATCTAACCATCACAATAACATATTTTTTAATCGAAACAGATTTTATCAACGAACCAACATCACCACCGGTGGCTGATCCTACGGTAACAGCACCAGCAGCTTTAGTCCAATATAATATCCATGTATAATCCAGTCAAAGACATAAATGTATAATAAAATTATAGGTATTATAAGGCAACTGACCTTAGGTATTATTTTCTGCCTCAATGTCGATCGGGTTAGGTGTAGAAATCATTTAGCGCACTTCGAACACTGCGCACGATTAGTATCGGAGGTGTGGCCTGTAAAAGTTTCACGAATATTTAGAGTGTTTACCTGTAATAATCAAACTATCTTACCCATTCGAACGTTTCCCACCGGGAGAGCATCATTCCGTACAGTTTTTTTCTCCCCACTAACCGCTCCCCGAACAAACTGCCCAGATAGGATTGAAATGAGCTAAATAAATTGAAATTTGATCGAAAAATCGAAACTTTAATCGTTTATTAGGTGTTTGTCTTGCAGGTTGCATACCTTCAGGCTGATAAAGCAAATGAAAAAGTATGCAATGTTTGGTATTAATTGCCCCCGTAGCATTTTGGCGTGCAACATGCCCTTAATCGGCCGTTAATCGGAGCCGATTAAGCCGGCCGATTAGAAGCAATTAATCGGCCGAGCCGCGCTGTGTTGCAGCAGGCCGGTGCGACATTGTATGCTCTTGTATGCGATTGCATGCGATTCTAACCGTCGAATTTTCGAATATTTGCTTGAAAACAAAAGCTGTGTTTAGGTTTACCTGTCATTTTTGACAGTTCTATTTATTTACATCAACAACGGAGCTGATGTGATTGCGACGCGCACCGGTTTGTTTTGATTTGAACTTTTTTTTATTTCTGTTGTGCTGTCAAGCTGTGATTTTTTTTTTACAAGTGTGGCGCAACGATTAGCAAAAGCACGCAAGCTATGAAATTTTTACAAGTGTGGTGCAACGTTTAGCGAAAACACACACCCAGACCCGCACCGACACGCGAAACACCAAACTGTGTCTTGGATTTGTATGGAGGATACACAAAAACTGTACAGTTTTTGTTATGCAGTTTCTATGACCGGATCCCATCGAAATATTTACAAAGTTCTACATGCACTTCATCAGCATCGATCATAGGTAAAACATTATCAAAAGTTAACAAGTCTGATCGAACCATCACAATGACATTTTTTTCTCGAACCAGATTTTATCAACGAACCCTCATCACCACCGGTGGCTGATCCTACGGTAACAGCACCAGCAGCTTTAGTCCAATATAATATCCATGTATAATCCAGTCAAAGACATAAATGTATAATAAAATTATAGGTATTATAAGGCAACTTACCTTAGGTATTATTTTCTCCATAAATGTTGATTGGGGTAGGCGTAGAAATCATTTCGCGCACTCCGAACACTTTGCGCATGATTAGTATCGGAGGTGTGGCCTGTAAAAGTTTCACGAATATTTAGAGTGTTTACCTGTAATAATCAAACTATCTTACCCATTCGAACGTTTCCCACCGGGAGAGCATCATTCCGTACAGTTTTTTTCACAAACGCACATAACAAACCGCTCCCCGAACAGCGCCACTACCGTGTTCGGATTTTCTACACTGCGTGATATCTGAAAACTTTATCGTGTAGGGCGAACAATTATATTAACCAACGCCACATTAATTATACACCAACACTTTACATACTCATTTTCCACCAATTTTTCACTTTATTTTACGAAATATGCACATCAACAACGGAGCTGATGTGATTGCGACGCGCACCGGTTTGTTTTGATTTGAACTTTTTTTATTTCTGTTGTGCTGTCAAGCTGTGATTTTTTTTACAAGTGTGGCGCAACGATTAGCAAAAGCACGCAAGCTATGAAATTTTTACAAGTGTGGTGCAACGTTTAGCAAAACTATTTATTTACGCTGTTTTTAAATCACTTTCCGTTTTTCTTCGTGACGATTTTTTCCTGATTGCTCGTGCATAAACCTGTGAATATACAAATTGAGTTTGTAAGGTGTGCTGAAGGGAATAATAAAATTTTGTGTACTCACGGTGACAGTGATTTGGTGTATAATCCTTCGAGTAAAATGGAAGGTTCAAGCAGTGAAAAGAAGGTGACCGTTCAGCGTGAGAAGCGTTCGTTTATTGTTCCTCATCAGGAGAATTTAGAACCTGGAACGAGTGGCGCAGGTAGACAAATTCACAATAAGCGTCTCTTTAAAAAATCATGTTTTGTTTTACGTGATTAAAACTTACAGCGTTCCTCGATCGAAAGCTGTGCCTTCCTCTTTCAAAAAGCTTTACTGACGTCAGTTCCTTCTCCGGAGAATCCTGCAAAGAAAGTTTTTGGTAAATATAAAGTGTGAAAAAGGGTTTCTACTTTCATTCATTCAAAATCATGTACATTCATTCATACTGTGCAGGATGTATGCTGTCTCCAACCACCGATGTCCAGGCAATAATTTCGTGAGTGAATAACAGAGAGTGGCGCACGTAGGAGCCAGTGCGTCCTGAATTGCTGTCCCCGGGCCGAGCAGAATCGGTAAGTACAAATTGTACACGGCGAAAGTTGTACCTAGCGTCGTAGGCGTCATGTTCAGGGTTTTGTTTTGTGTTTTAACGGCTTTTGCTTTGCAGATTCAGCGCATGGAACATCAGTCCCAACACCACATCATAACACATCTGTGGAGACAAAAAGAGATGGAAACGACACGCGAAACACCAAACTGTGTCTTGGATTTGTATGGAGGATACACAAAAACTGTACAGTTTTTGTCGCGGCCGGTCGTTGTGTCTCCGATAAAGCCAGCGACGACTTCGATGTGTCTCGTATTTGTATGGAGAGTGCGACATGCCGGGCCGATTAGTTCAGAACCGCGACCTGCGGCCACACTCCTCGATCAAGAACGTCTTTCTCAACGACTTCTGGGGAACGCCGATGCACAAGGTGAGCTTTACTGCTTGGCCTTCTCTGGCTAGGGGTCGATGGAAATCTGTTTTACCGTTTTATTGGTTCGTCTCGTGTCCGAAAAAACGTATATCTTACCTTTTTCGATCGAAATCGCTACCCAAGGATTAGGTTGCGTACACAGGGCACACCTTAATTTACGGACCGATTGTGCACTAAATTATTGGGGTCATTAAATTGGAAATTCATACTACTTCGCCTCGTGAAAATGTGCGTCGGTGTGGAGTAGCTATCGATCGTACGAGGGTCCTTCCTGTATCGGTGTGAATGTGTGAGTACGGTTTTTTTTGGGCGCGTCCTTTCTGGGAACACAGATTTGGGCACCATTTTATGTGGTGCCCTTTTGCCGTTCTGCTCTGTTCCTTATCCTCTCAGAAACACATAAAACCTAGCCTTTCGTGGTCTGTTCGTCTGGAGGCCTGTCTGTGTTTTATGTGTCCCCCTCCCCCCCTGCCTTGTAAGATGAAGTGTGCTGGTGAGAGAGGTCAAATGATGAATTTGACTAGAAAATATCGTTTTTCGAGCTTTATGAAAGGCAGCTTAACTGTTCTCAACTGCCATGCATGCACACGTACCGTTGCTCTCACGGGGCTCGGTTTGCCCGCTCAACTGCTGCCACTGCTCCGTCAGATGAAATCGAAAGAAGCGACGGGGACACACACACACACACAGCGAAAAAAACTTTCTCGGGCCATCTTTCAACGAGTCGGAAAATCCGGCGCAAAAAAGAAAGCCGTTGCCATGTTGTCAAATTTTAATCTGGCGGAATGCGTTTTTTTTCACGAAAAAATGGCTCCTTCATAGCGGCGAGAAGTGATCAACTCTCGGGGAAAGATACAACAGCAACAAAAATAAGAAAGATAAATCGTTAAAATCTTGCTAATCCCATCCATCCTTCTCTTTCTCTCTCTCTCTCTCTCTCTCCTCCCATTGCAGCCCGGTGCCGCTAAGCCTCTGCCGTAGCCTGCTCGGTCGTCGGAAAAGTGTGCCGCTTTGTGTGCGCTGATGCGTTCGCCGGGCCGGTGATCCTAAGCCGCCGCCCGCTGATCACCACACCCCCGGCGCTTTCGCCGCACCTGCCGCAGCACACACCAGCAGCGGGATGGCCACCCATCATCTGTACGGGGCGCTGATTGCGCTGGTGTGCGTACTGTGCTACCACAACAGTCTCAACTGCGGGTTCGTGTTCGACGACATCAGCGCCATCAAGGAGAACCGCGACCTGCGGCCACACTCCTCGATCAAGAACGTCTTTCTCAACGACTTCTGGGGAACGCCGATGCACAAGGTGAGCTTTACTGCTTGGCCTTCTCTGGCTAGGGGTCGATGGAAATCTGTTTTACCGTTTTATTGGTTCGTCTCGTGTCCGAAAAAACGTATATCTTACCTTTTTCGATCGAAATCGCTACCCAAGGATTAGGTTGCGTACACAGGGCACACCTTAATTTACGGACCGATTGTGCACTAAATTATTGGGGTCATTAAATTGGAAATTCATACTACTTCGCCTCGTGAAAATGTGCGTCGGTGTGGAGTAGCTATCGATCGTACGAGGGTCCTTCCTGTATCGGTGTGAATGTGTGAGTACGGTTTTTTTTTGTGCGCGTCCTTTCTGGGAACACAGATTTGGGCACCATTTTATGTGGTGCCCTTTTGCCGTCCTGCTTTGTTCCTTATCCTCTCAGAAACACATAAAACCTAGCCTTTCGTGGTCTGTTCGTCTGGAGGCCTGTCTGTGTTTTATGTGCCCCCCCCCCCACGCCTTGTAAGATGAAGTGTGCTGGTATTTCCCCTTATTCTAGCATAATATGGAAGTTCTACTTACAAAACAAACCCCTACCCAAAACAAAGACTTTACAGCATGTTCCACATCTTCCTACCTCTATCGACCGGTAGAGCCGTTTTAAGTTGAAGCTTATCCCTCCCGGAGTATAAATTATGCGTACATACGTGTGTTTGTGTATGTTGAACAGATGGATTGCATAAGCTCGTATTAGTTCGTCCTAGCTTCCACACAAACAACAGGCTCCCCGGACTAGTTTTTCCTACCACGAAGGTCGTCCTGTTGCGGTTGCTGCAACTTGATGACGTACCTTTTCTCCGCTGGATACCACTAATAAGCAACGAGGAACGTCTTCGGGAGCTTTCCCGGTACGGTTTAATCGTGGCGGCGCGATCTTCCCGGAGCTAGGGGCAAGCGCGAGACGAAAGTCGGTCGAAGTTTTGCAACCTTACCTCCCATCGCAAACACTGTGTAAACGGATCCTTTTGCTCTCAAGCGGCTGCAAAAAGGAGCAGCAGCAGCAGCAACCCGTCGGCATGCGGCGCATTAGTTTGGGGAATGGGCTCATCGCTCATGCCGGTCGGTGGTAGTTTGCGTGTTGCTGCAGAGATTGTACTGCAGAAATTACGCACGCCTCGCTTCGCAAGTGGCCAGAAACCCTCCCGGGCCCGTGTGCGGAGCCGAAGTTTTGACCCAAAGCCGGCGGTTTGCGGATTTAGCCTCCGGGGGCAATTCCGGGCCGGGAGGCGGTACAGGCAGCCACTCGAGATTGGCGTAGTGTAGGTTGGGAGAATATTTTTTATCATTAAGGAGGCGCCTGAGGTTCGCTTGGGCACGGGGCTCGGTTTGCCCGCTCAACTGCTGCCACTGCTCCGTCAGATGAAATCGAAAGAAGCGACGGGGACACACACACACACACAGCGAAAAAAACTTTCTCGGGCCATCTTTCAACGAGTCGGAAAATCCGGCGCAAGAAAGAAAGCCGTTGCCATGTTGTCAAATTTTAATCTGGCGGAATGCGTTTTTTTTCACGAAAAAATGGCTCCTTCATAGCGGCGAGAAGTGATCAACTCTCGGGGAAAGATACAACAGCAACAAAAATAAGAAAGATAAATCGTTAAAATCTTGCTAATCCCATCCATCCTTCTCTTTCTCTCTCTCTCTCTCTCTCTCCTCCCATTGCAGCCCGGTGCCGCTAAGCCTCTGCCGTAGCCTGCTCGGTCGTCGGAAAAGTGTGCCGCTTTGTGTGCGCTGATGCGTTCGCCGGGCCGGTGATCCTAAGCCGCCGCCCGCTGATCACCACACCCCCGGCCCTTTCGCCGCACCTGACGCAGCACACACCAGCAGCGGGATGGCCTCCCATCATCTGTACGGGGCGCTGATTGCGCTGGTGTGCGTACTGTGCTACCGTGTGTGTGTGTGTTGTCTTCCACTTGTTTCCATTCTGTTCCTTATCGCATTAAACTCCCAGGCGCACGGAGGACGGTGTGTGTGCCTGCCATTGTTTTCCCGGGGGGGTTTTGTGCGAGTGTGTGCTTTTTTGTTGTCGCCTCCCAGCCCTCCCACTCACCTCCCCCATTGCTTCATCTTCGTTCAGGCAGGTACGCACATTTTTCCGAGTGAAACAGCCGTAAGTGACACATGGCTGTGACATTGCTCCACCCAACCCCCCCGGAAAGTTTTGTTGCGCGTTTTTCCACCAGCGAATCCTCAGGTTGATTGCCGCCGTCGAATCGATTGGTTTTCGGGGTCGCACATGTTGGGGGTGCGCGCGTGTGTGTGGGAGAGTTTTATGATTTTATTTATTTCCCGCCGCGCGTGATTGTCGAGCCAGTTTCGTCGCGGTGGGTTGATGAATCGGCTCGATACCTCTCCCGATGAGGGAATGAATAAAATTGATTGATCTCGTTTGAGTGGATAATCAAACTCGAGGCATGGTAGGGAGAGTGCGTCTGTTTGCGTGCGATCTGCGCCAGGTGGGAACGTGTTTTTAAAGCTTAGCCTTCTTCGCGACCTTAGAGGAAGTCTTAAAGCTTCCCGTGATGAAACAGACTTATATCGAATAAACGCACCGCTAAATGTGCCACGATAATACATCCTAATCTGTTCCATTAATCAGTGCTCGCAGGTCACCCGACTCGCGGCAGCGTCTCCTGATACACAATCATGTCGAATTATTTGATAATTGTGTCTCCGAAGGCAACATTCGAAGGCGGCCCGCGGTGCGTACCGTAATGCGAGTGTGACAAATCACTCCCCATTACCGCGAGCGCGGCTGGCAGGCATTTAAAGTCTTACCACAGAGATTATTTTCTCATTTTATTCGACACGACTTATACCACCGAGCGCCGGAGGTATAAGCGTACGTAAATGCGAAGAAGAGAAAGAGAGAGAAAAAAACTACCCACCCGAAAAGCACCGCGAGGGCCAGGGGCTGGGCTGGGGGCTTGGGCGTAAGCTGCATGCATAAGTAAAACATAAATGACAGAGAAATATTGCTTCTCACGCTCGAGAGCTCGCTCCTCTTCGTTCGTGTGAGAGTGGCGCCTCTAAAGCGTCTCTGTAAGAAGTGCTTTAATGCGTGCGGACAGCGTTTTTTAGGGACTCCATTTAGACTAAAGCATGCTTATCGATTCCTTCCAATTAATTAGAATTACGCCGAAAAGCTCGGCTAACCCACACGAGGGAGAAGCTTTTTTGTCTTTCATCTCCTTTTCCCTCCCCGGGGGAGGGTGGAAAATTCCCCAAAATGCAAAAACACGAAATCGTATCGAGTGGGAAAATCGACCCAATTTTACTTCCCATTTTTCCCCCCTCCCGCACGCATCTGGTTGGAAAGTTTTGTTGCGCGTTTTTCCACCAGCGAATCCTCAGGTTGATTGCCGCCGTCGAATCGATTGGTTTTCGGGGTCGCACATGTTGGGGGTGCGCGCGTGTGTGTGGGAGAGTTTTATGATTTTATTTATTTCCCGCCGCGCGTGATTGTCGAGCCAGTTTCGTCGCGGTGGGTTGATGAATCGGCTCGATACCTCTCCCGATGAGGGAATGAATAAAATTGATTGATCTCGTTTGAGTGGATAATCAAACTCGAGGCATGGTAGGGAGAGTGCGTCTGTTTGCGTGCGATCTGCGCCAGGTGGGAACGTGTTTTTAAAGCTTAGCCTTCTTCGCGACCTTAGAGGAAGTCTTAAAGCTTCCCGTGATGAAACAGACTTATATCGAATAAACGCACCGCTAAATGTGCCACGATAATACATCCTAATCTGTTCCATTAATCAGTGCTCTCAGGTCACCCGACTCGCGGCAGCGTCTCCTGATACACAATCATGTCGAATTATTTGATAATTGTGTCTCCGAAGGCAACATTCGAAGGCGGCCCGCGGTGCGTACCGTAATGCGAGTGTGTAAACGTCCCGGGAGGCAACCGAATGGAAGAACGGACCGACCGTTTACGGCCGGACGGACCCACTCACGCCCCGAGGGGCAGGCCGGTGTTAAATATATTCCGTACGAGCTCCCAAGGGGGTGGGAGGTGGGGTGGAGGTTGATCCTGGGGCGATCCTCCCAACTGGATACGAGATATATGTGCGCGCCGCCGTACGTGTGTATGTTTTGTATAATAAAGCCTTTCGGTATTCGGCAGTCACCGGATTCTCGCCAGTCGACGACGACACAGGCTCGGAGGTATGCATTATTCATAACGCTTATTTTGTGGCCGGGCTGGAAGGGATGAAATCGAGCTCTACCGCCCGCTCGGAGTTGGCACGGCGCGCTCGATCCGGTTGTGCGCCCGGAAGAGACATTTAATGTATCGTTTGAATTCGAGTTCGATCCGGTCGGCCAGTCGAAATCAGTGGCTAATGTTGTTTTATTAATTAAATAAAAATAAATAAAGCCCGGCGGGTGGGGGTCGACAAGCTACACACAACCGCTACGCTCACGAGCGGTTTCACTTTTAGGGACAGCGTTTTTTAGGGACTCCATTTAGACTAAAGCATGCTTATCGATTCCTTCCAATTAATTAGAATTACGCCGAAAAGTTCGGCTAACCCACACGAGAGAGAAGCTTTTTTGTTTTTCATCTCCTGTTCCCCTCTCCGGGGAAGGGTGGAAAATTCCCCAAAATGCAAAAACACGAAATCGTATCGAGTGGGAAAATCGACCCAAAAAAAAAACAAGACACACACAAACTTCCCCCAAACCCATAAAAAGAGCCATTTGTACATCTTTTCAAAGCAAACCCATCGTGACATGTTCACTTCCATTTCCGCGCAACAAACGGGGCACAATAGGGAGGAGGAAAAAAATCTCGAAACACGCGCACACATACACACAGTTACGCACGTACACTACCAGCAGCAGCACAATGTGCGTACGCATCACATTTTGTACGCCGGAAACGTGTAAAGCTTGACGGTTTCCCCTCCTTCCTGTGCTGTGGCAGAATGTCGTGCAAAGACGCGTGACTCTCAAGATTTCTTCCAAGTGTGTGTGTGTGTTTCCGCTCGCTTCAGGTGAATGCAAAAATGTCGCTTGTTAGTTTGCTTGTTTAACAAACATCGCTCGCTTTTGTTTCTTTTCCGCCCCGAACAAAGGTGCGCCGAGAGAACAGCAAGCATGCACATCCTGGCGACGAAATTGCGAAACTTGCGTTTCACGCTCGACGGGCTCCGGGCTCGTTTCCTTTCTCGTCTGGCGGACCGGGCGGAAGTTCCTTCGGCGAATGCCGCGTGCGTGTGGCACCTTCTGACGTGGATCGGGTAGTACCGAAGGCGCTAGATTGATGGGGTGTTGCATGGTTGAGTGAATGAAGTACATTTTCCTCGACTGAAGGTGATGATCTTGCAGGGGGGGGGTGGGAATGTGTGCGTTCATCTGGGCGAGAAATTGAGATTGATAAACGCTGGAATCCATTGTCAGTCTTTCCTTCCTTTTTTGTCGTTTTTTTTTTGTATAAAACATGTCGATATATTAAAAAAGAAGAGTTTAAATGTAATTTTTCTACTTCTCTGAGCTAAATATAAAATTCGCCACAAATTTCTCACCCCTTTCATCCCATCACGCTAATGATATTCGCGTTATCTCGTGGGGAATAAAAAAAAAACAAGACACACACAAACTTCCCCCAAACCCATAAAAAGAGCCATTTGTACATCTTTTCAAAGCAAACCCATCGTGACATGTTCACTTCCATTTCCGCGCAACAAACGGGGCACAATAGGGAGGAGGAAAAAAATCTCGAAACACGCGCACACATACACACAGTTACGCACGTACACTACCAGCAGCAGCACAATGTGCGTACGCATCACATTTTGTACGCCGGAAACGTGTAAAGCTTGACGGTTTCCCCTCCTTCCTGTGCTGTGGCAGAATGTCGTGCAAAGACGCGTGACTCTCAAGATTTCTTCCAAGCCTGTGTGTGTGTCGTCTCGTCAAGAGCCTGACAGCACAAGACACGCATGTTGACAGCCGAGCCTAAGCATTGTTGCCAGCAGAGGGACAACGACGACGCCGACGAGGGTTTTGGGCGAAAATTGACGGAATCAATTTCGTCATCGATGCGAGAAGCCGATGCAGCCGGTGAAATGATGAAGATTTAATCAGGCGGTTCCGCACACTCACGTGCTGTGATGGATCGCAGCCGGGAGACGAATTGCGGGATTGCGCACCGTCGTGGGTTTCCTTTCCCTTTTGATTCGATTAAGGATATTCGATACTGTAGTATCCGCCTGCGTTACGATGATTACTAGTTCAGGCAGGTACGCACATTTTTCCGAGTGAAACAGCCGTAAGTGACACATGGCTGTGACATTGCTCCACCCAACCCCCCCTCCCACTCGCTGCATCCCGCGGGATTGGCAGGTGGAATGTTTCCACACACGGAGGCACCCTCGAAAGAGGGAAACCACCACCCTGTGATGAGGGAATACGTGGGGGAGAGAACAAAAAAAATCTCACACAAAATGCTCACGAAGCAATTCCTCGGTAAATAGACACTTCCAAGGAA
>KZ069539.1:28844-39891 GCA_002091845.1 Anopheles cracens
CAGGAACCGGGAAGAAATAGGGACAAATCACGAACGCAACCCGAGTGGGATGAAAGGGAGCGCTTGCAGTTGCCTTCGTTGTATCGATTTTCCCTGACAGCTACTGCTTCAGTTTTGTGAATCGAAGCACACCGCCAGCAAGGGATTACACACTGTTGTAGCTGCTCGGTAAAGGGAAAGGAGAGTCGTTTTTTTCTCGTATGCACCAACCGTAACAATCCCGTGCGCGCCCGGTGGTGTTGGTGAGAAAGCATCCCAGCAGCATCACACCGGCTACGGGGACGACGCCAGAAATGGAAAAGGAAGAAACACGAATGTATACTAACCTTTAAAATGTACAGCAGCCAGCAGGGGGGTTCGAGAGCGCTTGCTTGCTTGCTTGCCCAACTGGCGTCAGCTGGCGTCATCCTCGATGGCGTCATGCCAGGCATCGAAGTCAACAGCGTTCGATCGGGCGTTTGTGTTTTTTTTCCCCTCCCTCCTATGTTTGCACTCCACAATACGTCCTGCTGGGGCAACGAGCAGCCGCCATACTTGCAGGTTGGGCGTGCTGTGTTGTACGTTTCGCTTCGCTATACAACACTGGAAAGGAGTCAAATTCCCGCTGGGAATCGATGTCCGGCTCCGGTGTCCGTGTATGTGTGTGTGTGAGTTAGAAAAAGTCGCACGAAAAAGTTACTGTTGAGATTGACTCTGCTTGTGTCTGTGCATTTTTTTTTGCACTGTATTTAATGTTTTTGTGGCTTTGACGTTGAGCGACTTTCATACAGTTTATGGTGGGTTCATACTTGCACAGCGAAACATCTAATGGTGCAAGCTACAGTTGTAGTTCCGGTGTAGAAGTTATTCGTATGCTTATCGTTCCATTTCCAACAAAGTTTCAAAATTTCCTTTAAAAAGAATGCACTTGGAAAAGAGACAAAATGTTACCTAGTTTACTGTCTTCCACATACCAAATCCGATCCGGCGCTAGCGTGCGACAACCCTGAACAAAAAACGGAATCTAAAATTCATAAAAGTAGGTCACACAGCGGCTGAAAATATTCTTTCTTATTGAATTGTGTGCTTCCTTTTTTTTGTTGTCGCCAGCCCGCAGAAAACACCCTATTCATGTGCGATGTGGAAAACAAATGCTGTGGAAAATTCACCCTCTGGTTTCTTTGATGCTCGCAGGGCTTGTCGCAGTGGGGAAAATATAAAAGGATTAAGGGTCACGCGGTCGAGAGAACGAGAGAGCGGATACCAACGGAACTGCTTTTTTTCGGGCTTTTATCCATTCGCATTAAACAAAAACACACTATCCCGAGCTTAATGTCATCTTTCTTGAAAGGACGGGCCAAATGCACAAGGTGCACAATAAGTGAATGTGTGTGGGTGAATGTTTTGGTGAGTTGAAAGTCCTCCTTTCATTCTTACCTTTTCATCTTTCATCGGATCAGCAAATGTGTGGGGGAGGTCTCCCGCTGAAAAGAAGGGATCTTTTTTGACCAACCGAATAGTACCCGTTGAATAGAAGGTGAGAAAATAAAACTTGTTGCAGTGGACAAAAGTGTGGAGGGATTAATAGTCCGTTCAGCTTCACACACACACACACACACACGCTCTGGTGAGAGGTGGTGCAAGATGTTGCGATCACATGTCATCGAGCTTGAAACGCGACAAGGAAATTTTAGACAGCACTCCACTGTTCAATGGAGAAGGTCCTTGAAACAGATACATTTCTTTGAAGTTATTTATAGAACACTCTAAAATATGATTTCTTAGAACGGGTTTGGTATTACTTTTCCCATGTGTTGCAACATGTTACAACGATGCATGTTGAAACACTTCACCATGAAGCGGGCAACCGCAAAGTATAGGTGCATTATAAAACACAGCCGGCTATGTTCACGCTCTAGTAATCTTTTCTGCACTTTTCAAACACACTCGTTGCCATACGAGCGAACCCGGTCTTGCCTTGACTGCAGCGCAACGATGGCTACACAAAACCACCCAAAAAGTTCCGTTCCGTTTTGCGCCACAACGTGCGAGTGAAAGCAAGAGGCGAAGCATCTTATGTTCAGCCTGTTAAAGCTTCGCTCGTCAGCGCAGATACACTCACGCCGCACGGACAGCAGTGAAGGATGCAGAAGAAAGCGCCTGCATATGGGTTGCACACGGGATAATAAGGTGATGCAGGTGGAGGCGAGTGTCTGGGGCGTCTTTCTGGATCGCTTCGTATGCGCGCGCTCCATTATCAGACGTATGCCCGGGCACGAGAGAGTTGCTTAGAAGCGGCTGTGCCTGTTAAATTCATCCCCGGGTAACGGGGCGGGCGCGCACAGGATTAGAAAGTTTCAGGTGGTGCCCGCGTGCGGTGATGGTGATTATAGGAAGCAGGCATATAGAGACGGTTCAAAGCGGTGGAAATGATGTTGATGATGATGATGATATGGTGTGAAATTTTTCTTTCACTCGCTCCGTCGTCCGCGTGAAAGCGTTCCTCCTTATCCATAATACATGTGCGGCACTGTGTGTGTGTGTACGTACACCTTTCACGTGCGAATGTGCTTGTTTTGCGGAGCTCGGAGACCGCAACAGAGAGGGAGGTTGATCATAAAATATGGAACCGGAGAGTCGGGCATTGAATTTATTTATGTTCCTATTTTGGCACATGTCAACGGTTGGAGGACGGGACGGACGGATGGATGATACTTCCTCGCACGGGTGAAACCTATCCGACAGCTCCGGGTAAAGCCCGTAATGGTGGGTTGTCAGGCACGCAACAATGAGGCGGTACCCAGCCCGGATCGGTTGCGGCAACGAATGAATATTGGCCCTCACGCCGGTTCCGGATTGTCATTCCAGACACACTGGGCGGACGGACGCACGACAAAGGACGCCAAAGCCGAAAGCTCTCCATCCGGATGTGTGCCGGTGTACTGGTGCGTGTGTCAGATAAACAGGTACTTGAGACGTCTACCACGGCAGAAAGGGCAAATGGAGCTTATCCGCTTCTGTGTGTGTGTCTCATTCGTCCCGTTCCCGCCCTACTCCACACCTCACGGCTAATCATGATTGCGTATGAATTATATTTCCAACACGTGGGAGCTTTCTCGAATGGCCAATATTGTTCGATAATCCACATTCCCGGCGCCGAAGTGCACAGCAACTCGTGGTGATTAAGCACGGCAAAATATGGCAATGGCGGTGCTTGATTTTCATTTTTTCCGCTTCGATGATATTCCCCAAAGGTCCTCCAAATTGACGTTAAGTGGAGGTGGTGATGTTTTTCGCTTGATAAAGATAGCTTTTGTGTGGCAGTGTGCGGGAGACTGTGGCTCATGCGAATGTGGGTGGCTTATTATAGCTTCCCTTTCACGCGTTATACGCGTTTTATTGTTATGGGAAGTGATGGTGTCGCAAGGTGTGCGTGGAAACCGTGGAATCTCTCCTCACTCTTTCACACTCGAGGGCATTACGCAGTGCCATTTATTATTTGACAATTGGGTCTCTAGAACGGTGGACGGATCACGCGTGTGTGTGTGTGCGCCAGAGTGGTCCATGGAGACGCACTAATGGATAGGTCAATGTCAGGTACGTGCCCGGCATGAAAAGCCTTCAAGAGGCGGCCGAGTACAGGTAATTGTATAGCCGAGCTGTTGATCAATGACAGGTGTTACGATTATGGGGATCATTTTCAATGCATTATAGGCGATATACCGTCGTTGAAAACAATAGCGATGATATTTTCCGGCTCCAGTGTCCTCCCAACAATTCTTAATAGGGCAAGACTCGTTCCACGTGTTGCTTTACGATATAAAACATCTCCCGATAACGCTACGTCATGGTTAGAGGCACGAGAAAAAAATTCCAAAACTATTTCGTCGTTTGAAGCAAACTCTTCAGCAGTGAGACATTAATTGGCGATAAAAATCAGAAACATATTCATTTCATTGTGTCCGACTACCCTTTGCCGACTGCCGCACGAGCCAATGTGTATTGGTGGGAAAATTAAATACCACAATCGCAAAGTCATTGTTCGAAGGTTCGTTTTTTGTTGGTGTTGCCCTCCGCTGTCCATTAGCTTCACACGGGAGGCGAAAATCAAACCCTTAATGACTGAAGCAGCGACTGGTAAATACCAATAAATCATTCGCGTTCGACTGAACCATACACACACAGACACAGTGCGAAAGGGTTGTAATCGCCTTCTGAGTTGCAAAAAGGGGTTAGTCCACCACTTGATTAGCACACGCGCACGCTCCCGAGTGAACTAGATATTCCTCCACATAATATAGCGTTGTGAGCATGAAGAAGGAGCATAAAAAAGTTTTACTAATGAGTTAATCTGTTTCTCTTGTTCTTTCGCAGGTAATTCCAATGGATTATACGGTGGACTGTTGTGAACTCACGCCGCACGGACAGCAGTGAAGGATGCAGAAGAAAGCGCCTGCATATGGGTTGCACACGGGATAATAAGGTGATGCAGGTGGAGGCGAGTGTCTGGGGCGTCTTTCCGGATCGCTTCGTATGCGCGCGCTCCATTATCAGACGTATGCCCGGGCACGAGAGAGTTGCTTAGAAGCGGCTGTGCCTGTTAAATTCATCCCCGGGTAACGGGGCGGGCGCGCACAGGATTAGAAAGTTTCAGGTGGTGCCCGCGTGCGGTGATGGTGATTATAGGAAGCAGGCATATAGAGACGGTTCAAAGCGGTGGAAATGATGTTGATGATGATGATGATATGGTGTGAAATTTTTCTTTCACTCGCTCCGTCGTCCGCGTGAAAGCGTTCCTCCTTATCCATAATACATGTGCGGCACTGTGTGTGTGTGTACGTACACCTTTCACGTGCGAATGTGCTTGTTTTGCGGAGCTCGGAGACCGCAACAGAGAGGGAGGTTGATCATAAAATATGGAACCGGAGAGTCGGGCATTGAATTTATTTATGTTCCTATTTTGGCACATGTCAACGGTTGGAGGACGGGACGGACGGATGGATGATACTTCCTCGCACGGGTGAAACCTATCCGACAGCTCCGGGTAAAGCCCGTAATGGTGGGTTGTCAGGCACGCAACAATGAGGCGGTACCCAGCCCGGATCGGTTGCGGCAACGAATGAATATTGGCCCTCACGCCGGTTCCGGATTGTCATTCCAGACACACTGGGCGGACGGACGCACGACAAAGGACGCCAAAGCCGAAAGCTCTCCATCCGGATGTGTGCCGGTGTACTGGTGCGTGTGTCAGATAAACAGGTACTTGAGACGTCTACCACGGCAGAAAGGGCAAATGGAGCTTATCCGCTTCTGTGTGTGTGTCTCATTCGTCCCGTTCCCGCCCTACTCCACGCCTCACGGCTAATCATGATTGCGTATGAATTATATTTCCAACACGTGGGAGCTTTCTCGAATGGAAAAATGATAAGAAAAAATATCATCACTGAAGCGTGATTTCTACAATATGGCCACAACCATTCACCCTGCGTGTGCTCCGGTTAGACACAGCTCGAGGAGTCGTGCTGGCTATAATATGGAAGGCTCTAGATTCTCGATAAGATAAACATATCTATGAAAGTGTGTGTATGTGTGTGTTTGCTGGTTCTTTTCACAGCTTCCGGCGCACGAACCACCCATCCTGCCCCGCTTGCAAGCGCACACCACCTTGTCTGATCGTATCGACCGAAATATAGTTATCATTCCGTGCTTCCTTCGTTTATTTTTAAGCGGGGTTGTTATGCTGTAACGTGCTACCCGTTTGCCAGTGATGATGGATTGCGTATGAATAAATGGGCAGCTTTCCGCGGGCGTAATGCGCGCACCCCGGGAGCGATTTGTTAGCGCGTAAGAAGCCATTAATTATCATCAGCAGCGCTGAGTGAGTGAGGCGAGGAAAAGTTTTCCCTCGTGGTGGTGGCTCCGGGGCCGGTGCGCCCGTGATTGGAGATTTGTGTGGGTGGAACCGAACAGCAGCAAAACAAAACAAAACAAAAAACAAAAAAACAACAGAAACATGCTAAAAGAAACACCCGAACCCGAACGGCTTGTTGATACGCGTGTGGCATAATGAGATGAATGATTATGAAAGATGGACTCGTGCGGTAACGCGTGGCATAAAGTTGGAATAAAGATGAGAAGGAGAAAAACGCCGCGAAAGGGCAAACCATTTTGCTCAACTCATGCATCGGCAGCCCTTACTGCAGCAGTACAAGGTTTTTATCGTGGTAGAGGGAAGTTGATGATGGGTGTCGGTATAGGTGCATAGGTTTGTTGTTTCTTCTTTTGCTGGAACCATATTATAATAATATACACATTTTTTCAAGAATCATTCACCTCTCGCATACGGGGGAGCGTAGGGTGTGAGCTGATGTGTTCCTTGAGTTCATGTTTTCGCTGAAGGAAAGCGTGTTTACTTTTCCTGCCAGCTGACGCATTATTGTTGGCGCTGCTGACGAGGCGAGTTTGCTTTCTTTGTGCTCGGTTTTGAATAGCGAATTCGATCCGGGGTGTGTTTGTTTTTATTTTCCGTGAGGCGATAAAATTGTGATAACATTCGGTGAATGTTGATTTTGCTGTGTTTCATCACAGGAGGAAGCTCTTCTTTTTTATCATGATAATGATGTTGCAAGTTACTATAGTTACTATTAACTATTAGCAGAACAATGTCATGAAAGCTTCTTTTGTATGTTAGCCTTCTTGATATAAACATTATCATAATATTATATCCTATAAAACATATTGTAAGTTTTACATTTGTATTTAAGATCTGACATTATTAAGGCAACACAAATCAATACAGACCGACACTCATTGTATTTAATATAAATTTTCTATGGCAAACACATTTAGCTTTAAAGTCCTCACTCCACACTGACCACCGTAAACTCTAACCTCTTCTTGCCATTAAAACTCACACCGAAAGTATCACATAGCGCGCCATTCAGCTTCCCTGCGGTTTCGTTTGTAATTAATTCACGGTTTTCTTGAAATCGCACTACGCTTCGAGCACAAGGACACAGCGTGTCCCTGGCGAAGTGGAAAACGCAACACACCTACACACATACAGGCAAAATCCACGTGTATCCGCTCCTGACCCTAATTGTGGAAAGGAAAATCTAATTTTACCCCCACCGCGCGAGGTGCGCCGTGTTAGGGGAGCGTTCGTCCCGGGATTATCCTTGAGCGCAATGACCGTGTGCCTGTCGGGCGGCCCCGAAGGCAACGAAGGCAAAAAGGCGGCGGTACAAAGTTATAATCTGTCCCGCCTGACCCCCGGTCTGTGTGCGTGTGTGAGGTGGATAATCTCAATCCCTGAACGTAATGTAATAAAAGCCAAACCACCATTCTCCCGTGTGGTTTATTATTACTTCCAGTGTGCGCTAGGCAAGCGGGGGAAACGTTTTTCTTTTTTTTTTCGACACACTCGAAGCCCGTCGGTATCGTTTTTCCTCACAAAAATTGAACCTTCCACTAAGCGTTAAGGTGGAGCTAAAACTCTGTCCGATCGCATTGAACGGAAGAAAATGAGAGCAAAACTCGTTGGGGGGGGAAAACTAGTTTCCGAGCTAATGGGGGCGGCGGTGGTCTTCGTCGCGTGGAAAGTGAATGATTTCTTTTTATTGCCTTCGGTCGGTTTATTTATTTTCCCACTATCGGTCACCGTGCAGAGGTTCTCGCTTGCGATCGAAGAAGCGCCTTTAGCGCTCCCACAGGAGGGTAAATCCACCATAAATTATTCTCGTGCGATTTATTAATTCCAGGATATTCTTTCGCTGCTTATATATATATATAATATCCCTTCCACGGCTTGCCCGTGAAGTCCGTGTTCGCCCTCCGTACGAACGCTTAAACCTTCCTAGTTAAAGCCCTTAATAGTAGGGACGCTGGCCAGAGGATCCTTTGCGCTCCTGGATACGTTCGTGTGTTTGCCATATAATGTGTGTGTGCATGATTTTTTTTTTTCGTTCACTCGTTTCCTTCATCATCTAACGCTTTTTCCCTCTTTCCACCGCTTGCAGGAACAAAGTCATAAATCATATCGACCGCTGTGTGTCCTGACGTTCCGCTGGAACTATCTGCTGCACGGGCTCGAACCGGCCGGCTATCATCTGGTCAACGTGCTGCTGCACACGATCGTTTCGCTGATGTACTTCCGGTAAGTTTCTGAAACGGCCACCCAAACCCCATCCCGGTGGCGCACGGGCAGCCGTGAAGCGTTTTCACGGACTTTTCGTAACCGAAAATGTAATGCAATGTTACGAAGGTATTGCTCGGGAAACAAATTTGATCAATCCTGTGCTATGGACGGAGGGGATTTTTGTTTACGAGCGCTTTTCAGCAATCGGTTTTATGGTTCATAACGAATTTTAGTCGCTGTAAGTGATGTTAATGTTTGATGAGGCATTTCTACCTATCATGGACGTTCTTGTTTACACTTTTTAATTCGTTCGACTAGTGTCCATGATTCCAGAACTAAATTGAGTTGCCTGTTGATACTCTAGGAGCAGGTACCGACAGCGAACCTCCACTAATTTCCATTAAAACAGTAGATAATTAATTGTCGGCAGCTCCGAAGTTACGCCTTACACCGTCATAATTTTATCATCATCATCATCCAAGAAGCAGGAAAGGATGCTACCGTCGCCCGGTCTAGACACTCGACTCGTTCGCGCGATAAAGGAAGTAGAGCGGCTTATGCAAACAATTCTAATGAGAGCAATGAGGCGCATGTTGATTTTTCATGGAATCAGCACTTAATTACCGAGCGCGCGAGCGCTGGTGCATCCGTCCGTCCGTCGGCACGATGACTGACTTTCTCATTCCGGTGTAAAACAGGGCGTGGAGGTGGAAAAAAGAAGCAAGGAAAAGAAGGTACGCTACTTCTCGCGTTTGAAAACAAAAACGGCCATTGCAAAGCCGATGATAGTGTTACTTGTTTTTGTTTTGCTTTTCCATGTTATAAAATCACCGTCGCGATCATGAAGATGAATGTTGGGCGGTGTTACTTTTTGTTTTTCTGACCGTAGTTGCAATCACAGCTCTTTAATATGTAATGATAACCGCTACTTGTACATGAGTTTTCGCTGACATTTTTGCCATACTAGTTAACTTATAATTTCCACCGAGTTTTAGATGCGTGGAAATGCTCTATTTAAGCTCTGGGACTTTTTGTCATCAAATCTTTTGTGCTTTGCTTTACACCAGTTAATTAAATAATGCTATATAAAGAATTTAGCCATTTTACCAACACGAAAACTGTTATGTGTGCAGCACACTTTAGCCACTAAGTTCGGTCAGCCAATACCTGCACGGGTAAATAGAATAAACAGCATCTGCTGTATACTATTACTCTCGCAAAGGCAAGTCTCGTTTGAAAAACAATCTCCTCTGGCCAAGCCACAAGTAGATCGCTTTCTCAACTAAACCACTCCAGTTACAGGATATTAATTAAACCATATCAAATGCCTGCCGCCTGCCGGTCGCTCCTGCGCGAACACGGGCAATCTCATAAGAGAGGAGCAGGAGAAGTGTAGACCGAATGGAAGCGAGCGAGGCCTCGAGAGGTTAGCATGTGTGCGAGTGTGTGTGTGTGTGTTTGTATCCACACTGCATTGCGTTACAATGTCCTGCAGGGGAATCCATTTTCATCCCGCCAGCGCTTCCACGCGTTGTCTATGGCGCCCGCAGTTCTGCTTTGCACGCCCGTTCCATCCAATTTTCCACTCAACTCTCGGCTGCTGCTTTCCGCACGCCGCCACTGGTCGGGCGCAAATTTGCTCGCTGGTAACATTTTTAAGCCAACAAGCGCTGCTCGCAGTGAATGTGCAACAAATTGGACGCGCTCGTTTTTTTTCCGATCCGGTCTGCAGGAAATGCACACAAACAAACAGACAAAAACATGACGCTGGCTCGCACACATACATACAATGTGGAAACTATGTTCTCACTACAGCCATGGCTTTTTATTACATTACTTGTGTTGGGGTTCCCACAGCACAAAAACGAGGCGGGCGAGTAAAAACAGCGCTCATTGGATGTGAAAGTTAACACACACACATACATACGCACGCACGCGATGCTCGGGTACACTGTTTGCACTATATTTTGATAACAAAACAACAACGAAAAACTCCCAGCTCGCTAAAACACCTTTCCTTTGCGTACGGATGTTTTTTTTCCTCCTGGTGTTCTCTTGCCTCCTTTTTTAAGTACCCAGCGCGGAGGATTATACCGGGGCCAGGGTGTTTTTTTCCCTTTTTGACCGCTGCACAAGCCAGTGGCCATTACTGAATGACTGAAACCGCCTTACAGCTCGTCTGATGCATGGCCCGGGAAAAGAAGGTACGCTACTTCTCGCGTTTGAAAACAAAAACGGCCATTGCAAAGCCGATGATAGTGTTACTTGTTTTTGTTTTGCTTTTCCATGTTATAAAATCACCGTCGCGATCATGAAGATGAATGTTGGGCGGTGTTACTTTTTGTTTTTCTGACCGTAGTTGCAATCACAGCTCTTTAATATGTAATGATAACCGCTACTTGTACATGAGTTTTCGCTGACATTTTTGCCATACTAGTTAACTTATAATTTCCACCGAGTTTTAGATGCGTGGAAATGCTCTATTTAAGCTCTGGGACTTTTTGTCATCAAATCTTTTGTGCTTTGCTTTACACCAGTTAATTAAATAATGCTATATAAAGAATTTAGCCATTTTACCAACACGAAAACTGTTATGTGTGCAGCACACTTTAGCCACTAAGTTCGGTCAGCCAATACCTGCACGGGTAAATAGAATAAACAGCATCTGCTGTATACTATTACTCTCGCAAAGGCAAGTCTCGTTTGAAAAACAATCTCCTCTGGCCAAGCCACAAGTAGATCGCTTTCTCAACTAAACCACTCCAGTTACAGGATATTAATTAAACCATATCAAATGCCTGCCGCCTGCCGGTCGCTCCTGCGCGAACACGGGCAATCTCATTTGTGTGCTGGAAATTGAATTGGGATGTTTTGATTTGAGTTAACAATTTGCTGAGCTCTAGCTTTCTCTCTCTCTCTCTCTCTCTCTCT
>KZ069539.1:61316-97830 GCA_002091845.1 Anopheles cracens
GGGCACTCGAAGCAAACGAACGAACGAACGAAACGAGAAACGAACACACTACTTCACCCGAGCGCGACAAACAAACTTGAAATATTTGCACAAAAATTAACCCTGCACACGCTAATCGCAAAACATGCATTTTCCGCACTCGTGTGGCGCAACTTGCCAATCCACCTATAAAGCTCCAGCTGCGCAAGCTGTTTTGCAACACACGTCTACGTATGTGTGTGCACTCCAACCGATTCCAGTCCACAAGACTCAAGCACCGTACATGGAAAGGCTCGTATGCAAAGGCTAAAAAGAAGGAAAAAAGTACGAGAACTCAAGTGTACCTGGCTCTGGGGGGAGAAAATTGATGCTTCATCACACGTACACCTCCTCGAAGGTTGTGTGCGCTTCGGATTGGAATTCTGCACCGATCCAAAACATCAAATCCTTACACACAAATCGAAACCGAAGCTTCCCTTTTTTTGGCACGGGATTCGGCTTCGGATTCACTGCAGTTTGGTAGGAAATGCATTGCCCCCTTCTTGAGCGACGGGCATGCGGACGGATTGGCCCGCGCCAGATTTGCATGAACAGTAAAACACCTTCTCAGAGGGCCGTTTGGCTGAAAATTGTGATTTTTCCCGTACGCGAAATGAAAAACTCGCGCTCGTTTTGGGATAAACTTTCATGTTCATTACTAGCTGCCAGGAAACCTAGAAACAGTCCGTACGTTTACGCTGAACTGCATCCGGTTGCATCATTAAGAACTGCAGCTCACCACGCTTGCTCCGTGCCTATTTTCCTCCCCCCAGATGGAAAGTGCATTTTCCTTCTCCTTCTACATCGTTTGCGATTTTCCTGCCAGCACCTCTGGTACTCCGGGTGAACTTGCACCGAAAGAAAATGGAGCTCTCATTATAAACTGCGTTCGGCAGGGTGTTGTTTGCAGCAGTACAGCTCTGGTGGCTGTCGTTGATCTTATATAAGCTGGTTGATGTTTTTTCTCCTATAAACACCATTTTCCCTCAAAATACCAGCACTGTAAGTCGATTATAATTTAATCCTCTTCACATTCGGCAGCGTCATGTACCAACATGAATAAAAGCAGACGAGTATAGGTCATTTATGATAGGCTTAACGGCAACGCACCAAACAAAAAAACAACACGCTCACCAGTATCCTCATTTCGCTCCTAATGTTAACCGCCGGCAAGTGAATGAAGGAAAATATTACTATTAATTACATGCAAATGCCCGCACGGATCAAATTACTGACCGCCGATTCCCACGCGGAGGACAATTTAACCATTGCTTCATTTTGTAATTAGCAGCCTTATAATTGGGTCATTATATTTCTCCGTACTTTAATTAGTGCTCATCAAACAGAAGCGAATAATCATCCCGTGCCGTGGTGGAAGGGCTCGGAGAAAGGGAGAAACATAAACACCCACAAAAAGGGGTTTGTTTATTTCTGCATATTTTCTGTTTTTGTTGCTTGCCCACGTCCTTTGGATAGCAGAAAATGCTCTTTGTTCAGATAATTTGAATATGTCGCTGCTATTTTGTGTGTTTTTTTCACAAGGAAATTGGTATCATTGTTCACTTCAGGTTTCCTTTTCTTAGAAGAAGTAACCGCTTCAATTCACCTCCAAATGAAGAGTTTCTTGGAAGAAGGTTGTTTGGAGAAGCCGGTACTCGGAAGCTGATGATGATTGGCTTTAACTATGGTTGTGATAATGGTTGTGATAATAAATTAAAGCTTGATTGCGTTCATTACTTCTTAAAAAAACAACTATCATTACTATAAAGCCCTTCATCTCCAATCACATCCATTTATGATCTGCAGCCATTAAAATTAAATGTGTATCATCTCAATAAACAAAATATTAATCTTCTCGTATTATGCCTCTATGTCTCAGACGCTACAAAACACCAGGCGTCTCCATTAAAAAAAATGTTCTTAAATTGTAGAAACAAAACCAATGCCATGAATATTTTGCATTGGATAGTATTACACTCCATTTTTTCTAGGAGCTAAATCATTATTACACATAATTTAACCACACAAACTTTTTCGAAAGTTACATAAAAAACTAAAAACAACAAGCGTGGAAAGTTACACTGGGCATGAACAGTTTTGGCTATAACTGCGTAAAATTAATGCCTCATTTACAGGAGCAATTTTGCCTGGAAGCACTTCTTGAATAGGAGCAATAATTCCGCAGAACTTCCCTGTAATACGCAGAGCGCGTCACCATGGTTCATGGTTTGCACACCCGGCAGGAAATACCGATCCTTAGCTCCCATGCCACAGATAGCGTCCCGGAAGATTCAACCCAAGATCGCAGCGAAAGCAGAAACGATAACGAAGCATAAATAAATGCACAAATAAACAATCCCGCTCCACGCGCGCGTCTCTCCCGTACCACGCCCTTAAGGGTCGCTCGTCACTCTCGTTACTGCAGAACTTAATCCTTTCGTAACACTGCCATGCTGCTGCTCCAAGGCATGGCATTTTCCGCTTTGAAGCGTTTAAATCATACTCGTCGTGTCATGTAACACCGGACGTCGGATTGTTTTTCCCGGGGCGAAATAAATGGGTCTTTACATGTGTACCCGGTGCCGTGTCACATTTATCACAGCAGCAGCTCTCGCTTCCACACCAGCGGAATAGGTGCTGGAGACGACGGAACGAAGAAAGTGCCAACAACGACCGTTGATAATTCAAAGTTAAAGCTTTTCTGCACACTAGCGGCTTGCGGTGTTCGGCACCAGCTTAAGATATTTAACATTGGAGCGGAAACTTGAACTTTCTTGAACATTCTTGAACTAACGATTTCGGCTTTATTGACGAAAATGTATGAACCCCTGTATATGGTTGATACGAAACACTTTAAAATGTTTAACAGCTTTAAAGCATCGTGACTTTTTGATGCAGTTTTAATCTAACCTAATGGAAAACAGTGCAAATTGAATGTTAATGAACCGGTACACCGTGACGTGGATAGGGATATTTTTAATGGGGGAAATTTTCATACTATTAATCTTGATTGGTTTGCTTCGAGCGGCGCACAAATACAATAATCCAAATTATTTCTCTCTTTCTCACCGAAGGTTGGCGCTTCCTCTGTCTGTCCATGCTGTTCGTCGCGACGGCCATGCTGTGCAAGGAGCAGGGCATCACCATAACTGGCGTGTGCGCAATCTACGAAATCTTCGTCGCCCAGAAGGTACGTACGCGTGTGGCCGAAGGTCACATATTTTCGTGAAAATACGCGCCCTTTCCCTGCCGGCGGGAAAGCAACTTTCGCCACCGCGCGCTCCACACAAAATTCTTCGTACGCCGCATTCTAACCTCGCATTTCTTCGGCCAACTATGGCGCTAAAGAAGCGTGCTTGCGATCGAAATGAAGTGATACTGGCGAGAGTCATGTGTTTTGTGCAAACATTCGCACGCAAGTTTCAAGGATCGCCCTGCCTCATACTGACCGCTCGAAAATGAAACAAAGTAAACCCCACCAAACGCGCTGAGTTTCCAAACATTTCACCATACACTTTCGGGCGGTGCCCGGAAAACGGATATTTTATTTTCCGCACGAGCCGTCCGGGAAGTCCAAAATCATCGGACGGTCGGGTCCGTATGGTGGCTTCCAGCGTCTGCGGGAAGAATGAAATAATTCCAACAATTTGGGTCAATTTTCCTCATACGCACACCTCGCTCTCGCCGCTGCAAACCGGACCGGACCTCTACCGGAGGCAGGATGGTCAAACATTTTCATTTTCCATTTCCCTTCGCAAGCAGGGCGGTTCGGTGGCAGCCTTTGCACAAAAGGCGGCTGGAAATTGTGTTGTTATTTTCCAGCCGTCATATTTTCAGCCGGTGATGTGGTTAAAACAGTGAGCATGTTTGGCGGGCCGTGATCTGGTCTGTATTAGAACGGCGTCCTAAAACCAATAAAAACATTCCCTCGGTGGAATGTTAATCGGAACCGTGCTCATACCTTACCCGAAACAGGGACAAACGGGTTGGTTAAATCGAGCTAAAATTCCTTTTATTTACTTTTTTTACCATTCTCAAATAATGAAAACATACCAAACGCCCGAAAGTTTGCTAAAATAGTTTGGAAATAGGTGCATGTTTCAGTTCGAAGAAACATATTATAGTTTAATGAGCAATTAAAGTCTACTTTAGGTCGCTAAAATGGATGACCAACTAACCTCAAGCAAATAATTGAAAACTAGCCATATTCCTAATCAAAAGCACACCGAAACGCTTCGACACACATAATCTCGAACTGAAGTGCATTTGCAGCGCGCTAGCAGTGCACTTTGAAATCTTGACGAACCGAGAAGTGCATTAGCAAACGGGTTGCCACTGCCACCGATTGGCAAACGGTACACTAGCTTTTCGAGAACGACCGCGTAGTCAGCACCTTGCAATGCTGTATCTCGCACCTCGAGCACATCGGTTCGGCTGTGTGCAAATCCCCCTGGGTAGATTATTTTTCGCCACCGTCAAGTGCATCCTTGCACAACCATTTTGTGATGCGAGCGCTGTCGCCTTTTTCATTTTTTTTCTCTCTCTCTATCGCTGCGCTTCACCCGACCCAGAAAGGATGTTTACCCAGCAGCAGCAACTGGAGGAAGAGAGGAGTCGACGGCAAACATTATGTTGTTGCCACGGATGAACATCATGCGGTATCATTTGTAGTGCGCGTAATGGGAAACATCCACCGATTGCACGCTGCTTCCACGGCAAACAACCGATAGTGCATGTGTGTGTGTGAGAGAGAGAGAGAGAGCATGCCTTTCGGCGCACGGTTGATGCGATTGCAGATGCCCTTTCGGTCACATTTGCGTATTTTGTTGATTTTTTTTTTCCTGCGCCTGCTTCTGCGTTTCACACTCCACGAAATTGGCCCGGAGGAGGGAGGCTGTTTTGATGGGATATGTATACGCCCGTCGTTCGGACAAGATGAAAGGATGTTGTTGCAGTTCGACCAGACTGGGTGGCAACAACAACCGGATATCGGGCTCGGCTTCTTGCGCGAACAGTTGAGTGGAGCTCGCGTTATAACGTGGACCACGCAGGTAGGCTTCGATTTTGAATCTGGTCCATGGACGGAAGCATTTCATGCAATCAGCAGCATCGCCGATGATACCTTTGTATACGAAAAATTAGTTCGCGTCCTTGCCAAATTCGGCCAAACAAGCTCACTTGGCTTCAGATGGTTGTGTCAACAATTTTAAACTATTTTCGATGTTCAACATTGACCCACATTTGTATACAAACCAAAAGCGGTAAACAAGTTGAAGAATGTCTTCATTGGCTATCAAAACTTAACCATCCTGGTTGCTCCCGGTATTTGATTATGATGTTACAATAATGCGTCTTTGATTTTCTCGTCCAACACATTTAAGTCATCATAACATCATATTCTCTTTTCAGTCATTTGCCACTTTCACATAGACGTCGACATAATTTCATTTCTACGATCGATCGAACACGTAGTAGCAAAGCTCAATAGATCCTTATAAAAGAACGCAAACGAAGCTCAGTAGCACAAGTAGCTTTGTAGTTAGCATTCCATTAAAATTCAACTGCTGGCAAGTCAAACCGGCTGCGTTATCGGGGTTTAACGTGCACCAGACGACACGTAAAGTTCATTATTTCGAAAGCTTGACCGAGTAAGCAGCCGCCGTACCACTGCACAGACGTCGCTCGGAGAGGGCCACTTGTGCTGACGTGTTTCGCTACCATTCCGAACACGGACAGATAAATGAATGCATTTTTCTTCTATGTCAATCCCGTTCCCTCTCTTTCTACTCGTCAGTCAGCAACCGACGACGTGTTCGGTTGACGGCGCTTGCCAGACATGACCGACGGCTCCGTATTGAAATTCCTCTTGCATCGTGTCAATGTGACAGCGGGGGGTTTCTAGCAAAACCTCATACAACAAGTTCCGATCGTAATGAAATATCGATGTATTCATAATTCAATTCATCTTTCCTACTTTACGCAACGACCGGGCACGGACACGAAGACGACACTCGAGTTTTATTGGCTTAATGCGGCGACGAGCAAAAAGAGAGTTCTCCGGTGTGTCACAAAGGATCAGCCTTCTTCCGGTCGGTGTGTGTGTGTGTGTCTGTGTGTTCCTAGAGGTTGACGCTGTGCGAGGTACACGTCTTGCTGCGAAACGGACGCCGAGTTCTGATTTATTCCATCCGATGGCTGTTCGTTTGCACATTGTCTGACATTTGCTTAATCTACGACAGTCGATGGTGTTTCGTGTTCGGTCGTTCGGGATCGGTAGGATCGAAAATTAAATGAAGACGACCAAATGAAGTCCATGGCAAACGGCACCGACACCGGAGGTGGGGCGAACATCCACCGGAACGACGAGAGTCCGTACCATTGTTCGGCTGATGTGTCACTGCTCAACTCAAACATGGATTGCACTCATGGAAGAAGACACAGACACACCGTCCGGTGACGCGCAAAGACGTTGACGAGGAGAAACCCCAACAAGACTTATCACTATCATCCTGAGCGTTTCTTTCCTTTTTTTTATTTTCGAAATGTGCCCGGCTACTCGGTAGAGGAAGTTTTGGGGTTGTATTTCAAATTTTTATACCATCCCTCCATGGTGTTGGTGCATGCTGCAGGTAGGAAGCAACCCGCCTCCAGCCGGAAGTGTTAGTCAACTGTCAACACGGGTCGACAGGACGTGACGACATGAACAACTGCAAAAAATGGGAGGGGAGGATAAAGCTGACGACATGTGCAAAGTTCTTCCATCATTTCGATACTTTTCCTCCGTGCCTCTGGGATGGAGAAGCGGACGGGGATGGTGATGATGATGGAACAGTGCCATGCATCTTCCGCCCCGAAGGCAGGTGAAGCCCTGCTCGCTTGTACGGTGGTTCGTCTCTCTCTGTCTCTCTCTCTTTCTCTCATCGTCTTGTCAGTCGAGCTTTCAGCCGGGAACGATTGTTGCAAACTCTTATTTTTAACGTGTTTTTTTTTTGCTCACTGGTGAATTGTAAAGCTCCGAGAAAGCAGGGGAAGAAATATGTCTGACATGATGGGTTTTTACTTCGGTTTCCTCGCGGTGCAGTCGTCCTGCAGCCACCGTTTCAACGCTGTGGCTGAGGAGCAAAAAAAGATGCAACAATGCCCCAGACAGGTCAAACCACTTGACAGGATGATTTTACAAGCACGAGCTTCTTCGGGATGAAAATGTATGTGTGTGATTCTTCCAGGAATGTTGTGGCGCTTTTGCTGCACGTTGTAATCTAGCTTTGGGGGGAAAACGATTTTTTTATTCGAGTTCCACTTTAAAATCATATAATCATTATATAACTGACAGCTCCGATCTGCATTGACTGTTAACAATCACATCTGCAGTTGATAAACGTCAAACGTCAACGTCAACAAGATGCCTAATTTCTATATGCATCAAATTATTATTTTTTGTCAAAAAACATGTATCAGGCATCAACATTTCTGCTGGGAGTAAGCGTTAAACTGCAAGTAGCAATTCGGAGCAGAAAACAGCTTCAACTCCAACCCGTTTTGTCGCTAGATGTCACGTGTGTGCGAACTACTAACACAGGGCAAAGTGCGAACCACAGTGGATCGTTTTCGTGCGCTGATCAATTCCCAGGACTGTAATAACTGACCGACAGTCAGCCGACCCAACCGGTATGCCGGTCACGATTCCGTGGTGCAGGGGAAAACTTTCATTTTTCCTAACCACCCCTCGACCGGTCGTCAACCCGTTCGCACACAGATCCGTCCGGTGCTGCTAGCTGTCACATACCAATTACGAACAATGTGCCAGATGATGAATTGAAGTGGCAGAAACCCATTCGGGCGCGGTCGGTCGGCGGAAAAGCGTGGTTTCGCTCGCCCCCCCGTGGGGCGGATGAAAAACTAGCTAGAACGTGCATTCTATTCGCTCTCTCCCTAGCGCTCCGGCTCGTTGTTAATGTGCGTTTGTTGCCATTTCTTTCCGCACCGGGAAAAAGCGGAAGGACGCGTGTTTTGTGGCACACACAGACAACACCCACCTCCGTGTGCGTACGTTTAGAGTGTGGGTGTTGAAAATCGAAGCAGAGACACATAAATCAATTCTAACCAGCGTGCTTGACGTAGTTTGCGAACGCGCGAACCTGCGGGCGAAGGACGGCAACTTTGTGGTCATTCTGGAGGCGCAGCGAGTTGCGCCAAGTGTTGCGCACGAGAACACGCACACACATCCACAAAAAACGCGTATGCAACGCGACCGACGCTGAAGCGCCGTTGTTATGCGACAAATTTCAATTAAACTACATTCAAAGCTGCGCGTCCCGGCTGCACGGTGTTCGAGGACTCTTTCTCTCATCGTCTTGTCAGTCGAGCTTTCAGCCGGGAACGATTGTTGCAAACTCTTATTTTTAACGTGTTTTTTTTGCTCACTGGTGAATTGTAAAGCTCCGAGAAAGCAGGGGAAGAAATATGTCTGACATGATGGGTTTTTACTTCGGTTTCCTCGCGGTGCAGTCGTCCTGCAGCCACCGTTTCAACGCTGTGGCTGAGGAGCAAAAAAAGATGCAACAATGCCCCAGACAGGTCAAACCACTTGACAGGATCGCTGAAGCGCCGTTGTTATGCGACAAATTTCAATTAAACTACATTCAAAGCTGCGCGTCCCGGCTGCACGGTGTTCGAGGACGCAACTCGGCACTCGGCACCCAGGACAGGACACGGTCTTGGAGCATTCCCGTGCTCTCGAACCCAAAGCCCGACTGACTGATGTACCGTCCATCCATTTTGTCTATCGCCCGGTACGCGGGATGCGTAGGCCACCGTCGGCGTAGGTTGAAATATCGCTTTCAAACAATATTATAAATCGCTCCTTCGCTGCTGCTCCACATCCGCAAAGTGTGGGACACATCCGGGACCAGGGGTGTGTTCTTCAAACGCGTTCGAGTTCCTCTCGAGTCCGTGTGTATGCGTGCTTTATTTTGCGTCGCTCGGGCGTGTGTTTTTCCAGCCAGGCCGGCAGCATCGTTCGAGCACAGTGTGTGTTTGCACAGTTTCGAGAGCGAGACCCCCGCCCCCGGACAGCTTCCCCCAATCGCCCCCTTTCGCGCCGGAAAATTCCTCGGAAAGCGTCGAAGCGCATTTCAACGCACTTCCCGTGTTTTCGGCGAGTGAAAGCAGCGACCGACAGCCGCGCTCGAAAGCTGGCGTTTGCGAAATTCAAGACCATTTCATCTTTCACCCCTTTTTTGCCGGGCCCGGCCATCCGATCCGAGCGGGAAAGTAACGACAAACCCAACCCACCCGTTGCTCCGCCGTCCCCCGTCGCACCGATAGTGAGCGCAATGATTGAGTGACAAACGGAAAAGCAAACATCGGCACATCGAGAGGTACACGGTGGTGGATGGCGGCCGTGGGAACAGACGGAATTTATGGTAATGGGTTTAGGTGGTGCGCACCACCCGGCAAGGCAGCTGGGAAGTTCGTGACGCGCAAACGAACACGGTCGGCTGTCGAGTGGATGTTTTTGCTTGTACCACTTCGCCCGGTCGGTCGGTCGGTCATTATTAGGAGTGGAAATGTATTCGATGGGCTCTTACAGCTCCCGGTGGGGTTTATTTTTATTGTCAAACTGGCTTCGTTCGTTCGGTGATTCGAGCGAACGGGAGAGGCTTCTGAAATTGAAGAAAAGTCACTTCCCAATATGCCGCTTCGACGGTATTGGAATTTTGAGATTCGAGCGAACGGGAGAGGCTTCTGAAATTGAAGAAAAGTCACTTCCCAATATGCCGCTTCGACGGTATTGGAATTTTGTGGAGCTAATTTAAAGCTCATTTAAAGTGGGAGTGTATTTGGAGAAAGTATGCCAGCATTACATAACGGCAGACACGAAATTTCATATTGCGCTTTTGTGACCTGTGTTCCTATTTGTGAATCAAACGTCGATATTAATCAGATTAAAGTCCCCCATCGACGTTACCGTCGACTGTTGAAGCTAAATCGCCCTTCGCATGATGGAAATAATTCCTCGACATAAATCTTAATCCCTCCGATTTTCCCTGCTGGTGCCAGATGACCAGTGCTCGTGCTCGGGGCATTTGCATGAAAGTTTAATCAAAGTTCATGTACGCCACAGTCCTCCAGGTCCTATCGGGCACTGGTGGTAGCCTCGCATCCCCGTTGCTATTTTTATCGCCACGTCTCACACTGTCACAATCTCGTCGACCAATGGAAATGGTGATTTTATGCCGAATGCATACACTTTTTTATATCTCCCCTGTTTCCCGGTTAATTCCCTTTCGAGCGTATTTAATGGCCGTACGGGGGCCATTGTTCGGGTGGGAGTTGTAATCCAGAAGGGAACACTGATTTTTGTGTCAAGCTAGAATGAAGGCAACACTAGTAAGTGAATGAAATTAAACGTGTATTTAAAATGCGCATACAGTTTTTTTTTTGAAATTTTTCATATTCGTAATGTATTTTTTAATTTCTAATGTCTGCAGTGCTTTATAAGTGCTTTTTTCACTCGTCTACAATGCACTAGACCAATCAAAACCTTGCATCATTCTAGCACTTCCAAAGACAGACTAGCACAGTTGCTCATTAATTAATTGCAAAACAGATTAAAAATTCCATAACGTTATTCGGCGACGCTGTGAAGCTCGTACTGCAGCAGAGAGAGCTAGAGATGCAACATCCGTAATATCTTCCAAGCAGACACACACACACACCTGGTAATTTACCTTGGTAACGGTGGTAAAATGGTTCGCCTCTTTTTCGTGCATGTGTTGATCATTTGCAATCTAGCTCGGCTCTTCATCCGTCGCACGGTAAGCGGAAAGAGCTGTCAGCTACGTTCACTCCATTAAAAAGCAGTTACATTTTGGGAATCTCATTTAGCCGCACTGGAGCTATGGGCTGAGGCGTTGTCCTGGCGAAGGTCCCGTAGCAACTAACATGCTCCTATCCTATTCTTCGACATACTAGCGTGTTAGTAGATAGCTAATCTGTCGAGAGATTGGTAGATCATATATTTGTTTCTTCAAAGCGATGCTAGTAACAAATTGAAGCAAATGATTCGCCCAACACTGTACGACACTGGCCTCCACTGGATCACCTTCGCAGGACGACATGTCCTTTAACCATCTGCTCGCCCGTGACACATGTTTAGTGGTTCACTTGATCCCTCTCGCTCGCGTTGCTCCGCTCCAGAAACCGTGCCCGAACCGTCACCTTCCCGTGTTGGGGCATGTGTAATTTTCGTGCTGTGATAATAAATTTATAATGACGTTCGAGAGCACCTCAGACAGACGAGTCGGTCCCGGGGTTGATATCTCCAGAGCGAGTGAGGGAAACATCCAGCTCCAGCCAGCGCCCAACGACAGCACGCTGTTTGGCAGGATATTTTTAACCGCTCGTTACCGGCACCTTAGCCCGCATCCTTGTGGCGGCAGTGCCCGAAACGGCGCCATCTGGAGGTGTTTGCTGCTGTTGCTGCTGCCGGTGCCAGCAGCCAGCAGCCAGCGCAGGCAAAAAGGTTTCGTTTCCACGGCAAGGCACCGACGAAACCACCGCTCGTATGTTGCACGTTAGCGTTTATGTTACCGGTGCGAGATGATGTTATTAGCGGTGTGGCAATGGTTTGCGTTTTTGGCGAAAAAGGTTTTGCCCATTTGCTTCGCCTCTTGCGCCTCACGGTAACGGCCACCTTCGCAGCGTAGCATGCCGCTGGCGCAACGATGATGGTGGAATGACATTTTAAGCGACGATCTCCTAATGGCATACGAGCGCCATGGGAACGCGGTCTGACGATGCCCAAACACACACCAGGATGTGCGGCGTGATGAGTGCTGATTGTTGGTCCTGTGAGTGTCCTTCTCCCTGCGGTAATGGTTGCTGAAGTTCCCAATCTCATGATTCTGTGACACCGTGTCGCGTTCAATTGTCATTTCTATATATTTTATTCTTCTACTGTTATTTGCAGGTCAGTATTTTCATTACGGTTGGCAAATGAATATTAAGGGAGTGTGCATTTCTACGGGCGCTGTGAGTGTTTTTAAAGAACATATTTTTTACTTGAAATTTAATTTAACCATTAAAGATAACAACGTAACAACATTGCAGAAGATAGCAGTAGCTAAAAGTGATTATAAGGACGTTATTACGACTGCGTTGTGTTGCACGTAGCATAACTTCGGGCGTAAAACGTCTTCCGTAGTTACGAAGTATCCAATGCTGCTTATTTACGCCTTAAGTTATGCAGTTGCATTTGAATTTAATCATTTTTCACCGAAAGGCATGCAATCCGCGCTACTCCCACCATTTATTAATGCATTAGTAAAGCTTTACTAAGCAGATTTATGCATATATCATTACCTGTTTTTCGAGGCTAGCATCTGCAATAATAGCTTACCACTGCAAGGTGTTATAACAGTTTCATAGGATAAAGTAATACGATGAACGTATCCACCGATTCTTCCACGTAGTACATTCATTACCGTGGCGAATGAAATAATTGAACGGTTCACTCGTTAACTACTGCGCAGATGAAGTAACATCACACGAGCTTACACCAGCACCCGGTCGTGTCGGAGCAAAAGGGTCCAGAGGATTCCCGGTAATCGCATCAAAAGATTCATTTCACCGAATTATGATCGTTTGCAGCGTCGGTCACGACGGCGGTCGGTAGGTCAGTTCCTCTCGATCGTGCTCGGGTTGGGAAGCCGAGATGGAAACTAATTACAACGGACATTACATCCCTACGCGCACGAAGCTCATGAGCACCACCGGGTCCCGGAGTCTGTCGATTCTTGGTAGAAGAGGCCTGCTGCTCGTCAGCTAAGGAAAAATGAAATTCAGTTATGAACCCAATGTTCCCAGCTACCCCTGCTGGAACCCAATTACGCGCTAAACACAGATCCCTAATCCCGTCACTCTTACTCTCTCTCTCTCTCGCTCTGTCCAACGTTTGGAAAGTATATTTGTGGAGCATATGATGCAATCTTATCCTGGAGCCTCAGAAAATCGACTACCCCCTTTATCGGCATTGATGGAGCAAAACTTGTGCTCCACAGGAGCAACAGAAGAACGGTCGGGTTGGTTGTCGTCCGTCAAATGGATGCATGGATGCAAACTCCCTTGGTTCCCATCGCTGCAAAACGTACGGCACGTAATGCCGTTGCCGTTGGTCGGTTTGCTATCTGTCGGGAACTCATTTTTCATTTCATTTTCAACCTCCCGCTCTCGCTCTCTCTCTCTCTCTCTCTCATCCCTCTCTCATTTCTGAACTTACGAAGGCGAAGGCAACACAGTAACGCTTCCGTACCGGCTCGTGCTACAGCCCGTAAGATGCAAGTTTCACGTTTCACGCAAAGCTCGCCGGCACCGTAACGAAATGGGTCGGTAGAGTGCATCGAAGGACGATTCCCTCGGGTCCCTAATCGTTCGTCGTCGCAAACTGGCCGACGAATGGGTTCACCGCTGGAAAATCCATTATTATCCGTCATCGCGGTATCCGGCATTGTCTTTGCCCATTCGTTGCGCTGGTATTGCGGGCTAGCGTTGCCTAGAACGCAGTAAGAATGTCCCCTTTTTTACGTTCATTTCATCCATCCCTTTGTCAACATCTTTTTATCAAGAGTGTGTCCGTTTTGTTTCCTGCGGTAAGACGGGCGGCAAAAACTTTTCTTTCCTCGTAGTAGAAAAATCAATTAATTTTAAAAGAGAAAACCCGATCCGTGTACAACCAACCCGTGCCACGGTGCGCGGCGAGGGGTTGTTTCACATCCAGCTGGAATCATTACCATTGATGAAAAAGCGGACGGTGGTGGTTCGTAGGATCGAACGACGAGTAATTAGTGGGACTCTCTTTTGCTTCCTTTCAACCCTCGTCACCAGCGGAGCGTGTCTCAACAAGTTTAAGAGAAGGTGCGAAAAATTAAACGCCTGCAAATAAAATAAAAGTTGATTGTTTTCAGCTTGGCCATTTACCAAGGTTTGCATTTTGTTTGTAGAATGCTTTTCCATCAATCTGCAAAGAATTTAAAAATACAAAACTCGTGTTCGTCATTTTCAAGCTACGAGACGCAAATTCAATTTATTTCTTCGTAAAGTATAGTCTCCCCTGCATCTTACTTCATTTTAGTTCCAATGGTCCCTTGGTCAAGTCCTTTCTATAGCCAATATATGTGCGCCACGTGAGTTCAGCGCTTTGCTGAACGCTAAGGAATTCCAAACAGAATAGAAGAAAAGAATGTATTATGATTCCCGCCAGAAACGAACCGTTTTCACCGCCTGCTTAAATCGATCCCCGTGGCGTCCCTGAGAGGCTCCCAGCAGGTGGTAGCTACATTGACTTTGTCACCGCCTCACACACGTTTTAGAAGTTACCCAAACCAAAAAGAAGCGAGTTTATTTCGGTCTTTTCCCCCATTGTTTCAATCCCCGTTGCGAGTATTCCAGAAAATCCAAAATCGATTAACTGTAACTCGCACGTTACTGCAAGGATATGTGGATGGTGGTCCTTCTCGCCAGACCAGCACGCACCTTCGAAGACGCTCACTCGGTAGAACTGCGCCACGGCACAAACGGCACAGCCGAAGGAAGAATAATAAATGAATATTATCCCTCTTGCGCATACACACATACACACACACTGATGCGATTCGGTGCCCAATGCGCGGACTTAACGGGCCTGTAGCGAACTAACGAGCCTTCTGGGAAAAGGTTAGCTTTAACGAGAGACTCTTTGGCTTAAGCTTTTCGCCCATACCGAGTCCGTCTTGCCAAAAACTCTCGAACCCTTCAAAAGTATTCATTTTTCGAACATGCGCCGGCCAGCAAAACCAACGACCGGAGCGCGAACGCACATTAAGGGGGAAAGTGAAAGAGGGATTTTTGGGTGGGAAAATCGGCGGCCGGATTTTGTTTTCGCCGAAGATGGATTTTTGGGAATATTTGTTGCTCACCCAGCCTCCCGAGAAACCTGTGCCCTTTCTTTTGATAAAGTTTGCATCAGCATAGCAACCATTCAATCCTATTGCGCGTGGCGGAGAATCGGATTAGTTGGAGAGAGCGTTGCGGCAGAAAAATGCCCGAACCCTTCCAACGACAATGATGAATGGCTCCATTGGTCGGCAGGCAAAAACGCTAGGTATAAAGGGGGCGAGAGCCATTGTTACTGTGTGCGGGGGAAGCTCGTGGGTTTTCTTCAGGAAATTTCCTGAAAGTGTTAAAAAATGGCACAAAATGTACAAAACACCGGGCGCCTCCATTTGTCTCGATGTATTGTATTTTGGGTTCACAGAACATTGGTTTAAAAAGTGATTTGAAGAAAAATTTGAGTTTATCGGTTTTATAAACTCTTTGCAAAATGTTCGTAATATTGATCACTACCATTTTACTCTTAAAATTGTTATATCACGTTCGAAAGAAGAAATCCCCTCCCCGAACTGCAATTCTCTTTAGTTCTCGAATTTACCCCTTTGCTTTCCATTCGTTAGTACCTTACAATATTACATTTATTTTCCTTTTTGTTGTGGCCTCAACACACCGTAGCTTAGCAAGAGCATCTAAGCACCCACGTACGAATCTATCCACCGTTCCATCGTTCCTCCCTTATCACGTGACAGTAAGAGCACTAGCGAAAGCGCATTACATCGTTCGTCCCACGGTGCAGCCAATCCGATAAAGACGTCAATCGATGCGTCAAGTGCAGCTATAAATAATATCAGATTTATCACTGTCGGTTCAGATATTCGACCGAGCGCTCGTGTCGCCAGTAAGCTTTCCTGGAAGCGTTTCCGACGTGTTTCTTTCACCGGCCGTAATGGAACGAAATAGAACGAATGTTCTGTGGATGTGGGCGAGTGTTTGAAAGTTGTTCGGTAACGGGGGGTGATAAGGTATCCTCGCTTTCGTTTGACGGATACATTTTGTTAGATGTTAAGCCTTATAATTTGTTGCTGTATATTAGCCCAAACAATTCTTACGTTTTCGTTTCAGCTTTAGAAACTAAACCGAAATGTATAATCGAACAAACAGCTTTAAACTAACAATATTATCTCAAACACACTCCCTAACCGTATATCATAAGAACTTCCTTTTTATCACATTAAAGCAGATCCCATCTTGTATATCCTCTCGCAAGAATATTATCGTGCGGCCCATCGTCCCGGGACGTGCTGCTTTATCTCACCATCAAACTATCTCGTCTATCTCACCCGTTCTCGCTGCCCAAGTGTCCCAATTTCCGGCACCCGTTTCGACGCTTCTACGGACTAACCTTCCTGCTGGCCTTTGTTCTTTCCGCTACGGGCTGGTGATTGATAATACCCCAATGGATAGCTTACTTCCGCATCGGATAATGTTGCGCGGGATATGTGGGTGGATATATTTCTTTGCTTTTCTCCTCCTGTCCAATCGCTCCATTGTCTCATGGTTGCTGCAGTACGATGTGTGTGTTCAAACTGTCGTTGTTTAAACAGCAACCAGACGGGCCATGGAGGCGCCTGGTCGTCGTCGGAACTGTCAACAATTGTATCATGGATACTCTTCCCCTGCTTGCCCATCTACCACGGCCGAGGTTTATCGGTTCAAAGTTCAGACCATCCTGCCTTTTCGTCCCGCACCCGCTTCGTGTACAAAAAGTGAAGTCATTCGTAGCAAATGCTCAGCCGAAGAATTCATCTTGTCGTCATTGACAGACGAAGGAGCGTGGAGCAGCAGGGCACAACCGGGGCTTCCTGTAACCAAGTATCTTTCTCTTCTCACGAACAAAGGAAACCGGAAAAGCTCCCTCTCAAAATTCCTTCACTTTATTCGGGTTTGGAAGGAAAGATGGCGGTACGCGCACGGCGAGACGCAGCAGAGCAGGGTGGTTAGTTTTCTTACGATGCAAACACGTTCGAGCAAAAGCCCTTCGGTGCTATTTCGCAAGACGAAGATGATGGCGACGAACGAACGAACGCATATTTCATTCTAATGAAAGAACAACGAAACAACTGCATATCACGTTCGAAAGAAGAAATCCCCTCCCCGAACTGCAATTCTCTTTAGTTCTCGAATTTACCCCTTTGCTTTCCATTCGTTAGTACCTTACAATATTACATTTATTTTCCTTTTTGTTGTGGCCTCAACACACCGTAGCTTAGCAAGAGCATCTAAGCACCCACGTACGAATCTATCCACCGTTCCATCGTTCCTCCCTTATCACGTGACAGTAAGAGCACTAGCGAAAGCGCATTACATCGTTCGTCCCACGGTGCAGCCAATCCGATAAAGACGTCAATCGATGCGTCACCTTCTTCTCCACAGCTAACGGGACCGTTGGGATACGCTGACGCGAAAAGTTCCGGATCAGATAAAGCATATGCAGGTCTCGTACGCTCCGGGCACAAAGGAAACCTCGAAACCAAAGGCCAAAATGTGACATTCACGGTGTTCCCGGCGCAGCATATTCCCCTGCTAACCTTGGTCCTTTTCTTGTGCTTCTTTTTTCCTCCTCTTTACTGCCTGGTGACACAGTAACGCGCTTCTCGTGCGCACAGGTACTCACAAAAACCGCCACCGAACTGAACGAAACAAAAATTATCTATGAAACTTTTCACCGCAAGGGATTCTCTTGCGTGTGTTTTTTTTTATTCTATTTTACTTCAAACTTTGACGTCTCACACTCGCCGGTGCGGCGAACCAAACTATCTCTCGTCAGTGCTCATTTATTTTCGCACCACCACCCGGCACTCATTTGAGCAGCAAAAGCACAGCCCGATCCCGTGCAATCCTTTCAGCGTGCGAGAAAATAAGAAACGAGTGCTTCTTAACTTACCTGCCAAGGTCACAGAAGGGTATGGTGGTCGGTTGGAAGCATCCTTCGGGAGACATCGTAAGCTAACTTTTCTGCCATATGTCATGCTTTCGTGCATCCTCTCGTGGGAGGAGAAGGGATAGCAAATGGTGAGGTGGTGGAGAAATCTAATGTTTTCCGACCACGTTTGCTTTACAAGCACTCGGCAGGCACGAACTTCGGCTCTGCGGGGTCTCCGCTTCACTTAAGGGATATAGCCGTGTGTGGTGGATACCCGCGGAGGATCCGCCAGGCTGCTGGTCACCGGGAAATGAAATGTTGGAAAACTTTCGCACACACCCCCGTGCGGTTCCGAGAAGATTCGGCAAGGGTTGAGCCATCCTTCCCGTGCGGCTGAGTGCGTCGCGCATTTTCCTCACGAATCGCCTCCTTCTTCTCCACAGCTAACGGGACCGTTGGGATACGCTGACGCGAAAAGTTCCGGATCAGATAAAGCATATGCAGGTCTCGTACGCTCCGGGCACAAAGGAAACCTCGAAACCAAAGGCCAAAATGTGACATTCACGGTGTTCCCGGCGCAGCATATTCCCCTGCTAACCTTGGTCCTTTTCTTGTGCTTCTTTTTTCCTCCTCTTTACTGCCTGGTGACACAGTAACGCGCTTCTCGTGCGCACAGGTACTCACAAAAACCGCCACCGAACTGAACGAAACAAAAATTATCTATGAAACTTTTCACCGCAAGGGATTCTCTTGCGTGTGTTTTTTTTTATTCTATTTTACTTCAAACTTTGACGTCTCACACTCGCCGGTGCGGCGAACCAAACTATCTCTCGTCAGTGCTCATTTATTTTCGCACCACCACCCGGCACTCATTTGAGCAGCAAAAGCACAGCCCGATCCCGTGCAATCCTTTCAGCGTAAAAAAAAAGTCCAGCGACAAATAGGTTTGCGATAAATCAGCCCACGCTGGGGGTTGCAAAATCGCGATAAACCAATTTCGTGTTTTTCGAGCCGGCATACCTCCACCGTCTGCCTTGCAAAGGAAAAGGATCTACTGATAAACTATCTCGGGTGTTGGTACGATTTTTTCCTCGTTCCGTATTTCCCCAGAAAAGACTTTATCGCGCAACCCCAGCAAGAGCCCGGCCTGCCAAGGGGTTACTACGTAACTTTCGGTAATCGTGTTAGGGATCCGGCCCGACCAAAAGTGCGCCGCTGAGATAAAATAAGACGGACAGAAGTAAGCGTGCCAGCCGCACCAGGGTGCGAGCGCGCGCGCGCGCCCACGTAGAGAGGAGCGCTGCAACAACAACCAAAAAAAGTTTGTCCATAAATTATACGTAACCGATTTTACTACGCTATTTTTAGGAGCTCCAAAGGCCCTCGTTTTTCTCGTTTTGCCTATGGCTCGGTGCTTCGGTGCAAAGTTCAAATGAGCCATAATCACAGAGGTCGCCCCGGCATATCAACCACCTGCATCCTCTCGTGGGAGGAGAAGGGATAGCAAATGGTGAGGTGGTGGAGAAATCTAATGTTTTCCGACCACGTTTGCTTTTCGTGCTACGGTTGCTTGGGGTGAAAAAAAAGTTTGTCACTTATTTCTCCGTGGAATGCTTTAAACCATTTGCTTTAACATCTTCTCTATATCAAGAAACATACCTTTGGAGAACTGTTTCACATATCATGCTTAAATTCAAACGCATGTTTCAAAGGTTTTATTAAAATTATAATAAAAATGACAGTCGTTCTTTTCACACCACAATTGCAAGCCGTTTCTTTGCATCACATGAGAGATCTTTTCAGAACAATAAACTTCCCTCAACACCCTAGCCATTATCTCCTCACATACGAATTTTGTTCCACTCTGTTTAAGAAAAAACACACGCTTCTACTCTCTTCTCGCTCGGGTCGGCCGGTTTTTCTCTGGCAAGCATCCTTCCCAGCGCAAATACGTTTTTCCAAGCGCGTTTTTTTCCTCCGATCCTCTGCAAGCGGAGACTCACCCGTTGGACTACACCCATCACTCAGACACCGGAGGTAATTAGGGCGCACCGAACCGGTAGCGAGAATATTCTGCATCCTTTCATTCTATCTGCCCATCCATAACGCTCGGAACAATATTCGCGGAAATGTATTATTAACGGATGCACGGGAAACAATAAATATGCGACGCTACGCTGGGCTGCGCTGGGCTCCTGCAAAGTACGTACGCAAAGTGGACAGTAAGAATGCAATTGCGGGCCGGTTTACTGGTGGGAAAAAAGGTTTCCATTTGCTGCCGTGATGGTTATCATATTCTGTGCTCGTCGAGTTGACTTAAATGCATTTCACTTCCACGAAAGGCCAGTCTCACTTTTAACCTAACTAAAATGTAAAGGAAAGCTGCTGCTGTGGAAGAAAAATTCCGAGAACATTTGCCGCTTTCAGCTTTCATTCCGGCTTCACACCTCCCGAACGTCGTTCGAATTCAACGCTACGCCAAATCGCGTTTCATAAAACGCCGCATTCAAGCGCGCCATGTAACAGGCAGGAGAAGATATAGAGCAAAAAAAAGCTCTATCTCTCACCCTGTCACCATCGCCATAGGGTTCCATGTTTCGCTGACAAAAGTTTCGCGCCGCGGTGAGCATAAATCAAAATGTAATGAATTTTTAACAAACTTTCCACTGACAACAACACACGGAACAGCGTTTTGATGCTGCTGTTCCGGTAGATCGCGACTGAAGTAGTAAGCCGATGCGGTTTTCGGGATGAAAAGAAATACACTGATGATGCCACCTGCCTCCTCCTTCTCTTTCCATCCCATCTACAACCCCAGGTGAAGCCGATAATTACACATGTTTTCGTGTGCCTTATTTCGCCTTCCCCCTTTCATTCTGCATACAATTATCACACGCCCATGACGAACGTTTGTTGCCGCACAGAGATGTACACGCACCATAAAGCCTCCACCGACAGATGGGGTTTGATGAAGTTTTACAATCGCTGCCGCGACAGCCAGGCGGCGGCGGTGGCATAAATTATGCACCAAGCACGGCTCACCCCCTGCGCAAGGGATGCGAGACACACGCCTGCTGCTGCTGATGCCGTACCGAGCCGATTTACAAGGATTCAAAAGTTGCACACCAACACGAGAAAACGAGTCGCGTCGCGGAAAGCCGTTCCGCGCTTTACAATCGCGCCCTTCGCCGTATGGTGCGCTGTGTAATTGAAACTAATGAACGGCGGCTGGCGGGCTGTGAAGCTTTTCCCCCCAAGGGCAGACGACGAGAATGGTGGTGGTGGCTCATTTTAAACTATGATAAATGAAACGAAGGTAAAATTAATTTCTGTTCCAAGCAACAATCGGTGCATATGATTAATGGTGCACAGCGTGCAGTGTGTTTTGCTTCTTTTTTTTGTTTGCTATCGTTTTATTTCCACATCTCCTCTTGCAGCAGCAGCAGCTGGAAATTTTGTATAGGAACCGGGGCGCAGTAACGAGTTCTTGCCAGCGTGCGAATCAATGAAACTACATTTCGATAGAAAATCCCATTGTAAGGATTCCCGTTCGTTGGGATGAGGAAGCATTTTCGTCGAATTTAATATTTCAAGAGTCGGGCATCCAGTGCGGGTAAAACCTTATAGCCGTGAGCTTGCTTTTCTTCTTGTCGTCAATAGATGGAAAATTTAGCGTCGTTACTTCCGGTTTCGGTAGAAGGTGCGATATTTTTTATCAATTCAAATAAAAACAAATCAAATGATCGCATGGATGACACATTTGCATACCTAAGTGGATGACAAACTGATTTTTTGTCCAGCGCACTGTTTCTATCGCAGTAAGTGTTTAGACATAACCATTTCAACCTACACCTTGCTACGGGTTCAACACAATACGTGTACTGCGCTAGCAGCGAGACCCCATCAGGCACAGCCGCTACAATTTATTTTACAATGCACAATTTACGCTCCCTCGAGCATAAGTAGCGGCGTCGCAAATTAAACACTAATGATCGCCGCGCAATCGGTGCTCGGCTGCAGCACAAAAGCTCCTTGCCACGGGGGGAAGTAGAAAAGCGCTCGCCGTGTGGCTGTATGGTGTTGCGAATGGGATGATTATTTTCCATCCCACCAAGGAGAAGCACGGGGGTCGTATTATCGTTCGCATTAGACAGAGCAGAGGGTCGTGTGTTTAATTTTTCCATAACACCTGATCCCCTTCGTGTGGTGTGGGTGGGTGCTGGAAAATCAAACCTCAGGAACGTTGCAGGATGGCAGAACGTGATTGTACCGATGGTTTAGCGATGGTTTATACTACCCACACGGCCCCACACACACGGTGTGTGATAGTGGTGGAACGAGCGAACGGTGGGGCCTGGTGATATATGTGTGTACGCTCCGTAAACCTCGATCGTAACGAAACAATCGCAAAATTCAGAGCATCTGCGGGGTGCGGCGAGCGCAAATAAGTAAGACCCATCTATCGATCGACGCCAGGACGCCGTTCACTTTCCCGCGGTAGTAGCAGTCTGCCGGCGTGTTTGCTCTATCGAATGTATCGGAAGCATCGGCGGGGCGCAACTTTTTCCCGAAAACAATCCCACCCGTGCAGGATCGATACGGGAGAACTAAGCGCACCATGTGCGAGCGTGCACCCGGTGGGATGGGTATTATTTCACTTCCACTGCAAACTATTTATGCTCGGGCTCGTGGAAAATCTACACCTTCTCGCTCGCCAGCCCATTCCGTACGAGCATAATCATCAGCAATCACCACAACCAACCACCACCATAGAGCGGTGGTGCTACAACCCACCCCGGCACGTTCCATAATCGGCCATCATATCATGGCGTGGGGCGTTCGCTGTCGGTATTTGTTGGAACGGCGAAAAATCCGTCGAAAACCACCAGCTCACCGTGCAAAACCACTGGCACACTGGCTTTCCTGTGAGGCTCAAAACTTGTGCGCCCGCAACCCGAAATAAAAAAAAAACCCCGAACTCGTTTGAGATTCGTTGTTTGGCGCGGTCCCACACGGAGGGGTGGAGGTCCACTCAACACCCGGGTGAATGATGTTTGCTTTTGCGATCATAATTTATGGTGCGCGCACGCGGTGGCGAGATAAATTTAAAGCCAAACGAAGCGGAAAGGTGTGATGATACGGATGCGAATTTTAAGTACCGTCCGGATTCCTGTGCCACTTATCGTGCACGCGAAGGACTTCAAGCATTTATTATGGATTTAATGTTACTACCGCAGGCTCCAAAAATAACTAAAAATCTTGCCTGATAAATTGCAACGCTCTAATGACTGCACACATCCCACAAAGAGAGTCAACATGTTTATCTTCTCGCGGGCGCGTTTCTTGAACCAGAAAAAAAAAACAAAGTCAAAATGATCCTCCCATTCATCAGGCCGGAGCCCGGAGAACAACCGCAGCGTAGGTCCATTTGCCAGGCATAAACAGATAGTTTACGAGCCTTAAGTGAGCTCGTTTACTGCTGATGATAATGATGTCTGGGGGCCTGCCGGGAAAACCGGAAGCCGGCTAATGTGTACCGCAAGCGACGGGAGAGTGTCAGTAAGGGACAAAAATCAACGTTGGGAGCAAAGCAAAAACAAAAACTGGTGCGTCCGTTTTGAAGCATTCGGCACACACACACGGGGCCGGGGTTCTCTCGGCGGTTCTCGTGCGGACATTAAATAATCTGGCGAGATTAACGTACGGTCACGTGAGCATATGGGGTGGTTCGTGGCTCATTTTAAACTATGATAAATGAAACGAAGGTAAAATTAATTTCTGTTCCAAGCAACAATCGGTGCATATGATTAATGGTGCACAGCGTGCAGTGTGTTTTGCTTCTTTTTTTTGTTTGCTATCGTTTTATTTCCACATCTCCATTTCTCGCGGGAGGTCGTATCACGTGCGGATGTATCTATTTGTGTCAATTAAAGGGAAGATTTATTTTTTCTCTCCTCCCGTCTGCCAACGTTGTGCTTGTGTAGTTCAACGTGTTGTTTTTTTCATTCTCCAATTTCATCCTCCCGTTCGGGGGATTTTGAATGATTGATAACGCCTGAACGTTGACGTTTTGGAGCATCATTTTTACCTGTTTCATTTTTGTCGTTTCACGTTATCCTTTGCGACAGTGCAGCGTTTACGCGCTCATAATAAATGTTTAATTCAATATGACTTGTTTCGTTTTGTCTCCGGTCGCTTTTTATGACATTTTTTCACAATAAATGTTATTTTATGTATTGCTCCAGTGCATATTATTAGAGAGCGTACGCATACATTTGCTTCTCAACGACCCACATTCGTCAATCATCTCCGCTGTGAAAAGAATCAATCACAATAAAATATCATCTCGCTCCGTGCTGCGATGATGCCCAAATCAGGTCTCTATTTACGTGCATAAAAACTCACCACCACTTCGGAGCATGAATTTATGTCTCGATGCCAATTCTTGATTCCTTCGGTATTGTGGAACCGAAGTAAAAGCAAATTGATTGCCGATAGAACGAAAAGCCAATCGAGAAAAGGACATTTGCGAGAAATGAATCCTCTTCTAGAAAGCACGTTCGCGCGCTCCGGACGCTGGGAATGCTTTGGGTAAACCATCCCCGATGCCACCCCAAACTCAATCGTTCATAAACAGCATTATTATTGTGTTGGCATGAAGGTGCTGCGGTGTAAAAGACACGGGGCGCATGGGCAGACAAGAGAAAACACGGTTTTACTGCGAGGGGACAAAGTTGAAAAGTTCAGTAAAATAAGCATAAATTTACAACCCCCAACCGGTCGTGTCGGGGAATGCTGCCTCCAGCAGCCCTACCGTGCCGGATCTATTTCAACCGCCCGGAATGCTGGCTCGTGGTGTACAACTGGTGTTAGCACACCCGTGCATCGGACGACTACCGACGCCCAACGCGGGTGTGCATGATGAATCGACGAACGATGCCGGTTTATTTGGAATTGTTCCTGGGTTATGCATATTTCAAATATTTACTCTTCTCGAATGACAAAGCCAACGAAGCGTTCAACCAGAGGAACGATGGTATGTGTGCGCGTGTGTGTATGTGTGCCCGGTTATGCAAGGTGCTTTCTCTGGGCGCTAGCGCACTATACGACAAGCGCACGACAGTGTTGAAGGTTTCTTTGATGCAGGTAAAGCACATGCACGCGCGTTGCTGTAAAGCGTGTACTGTAAACCCCTTCCGATGGGCGAAAGTTACGATGAATGGGATGCAATATCAAGCGACAATGCACAATATGCGCCCTTCCCCATTTCGGTAAAGGTGCCAGGTGGATCGAATAGTTCTTGCAGCAGCAGCAGCTGGAAATTTTGTATAGGAACCGGGGCGCAGTAACGAGTTCTTGCCAGCGTGCGAATCAATGAAACTACATTTCGATAGAAAATCCCATTGTAAGGATTCCCGTTCGTTGGGATGAGGAAGCATTTTCGTCGAATTTAATATTTCAAGAGTCGGGTATCCAGTGCGGGTAAAGCCTTATAGCCGTGAGCTTGCTTTTCTTCTTGTCGTCAAAAGATGAAAAATTTAGCTTCGTTATTTCCGGTTTCGGTAGAAGGTGCGATATTGTTTATCAATTAAAATAAATACAAATCAAATGATCGCATGGATGACACATTTGCATACCTAAGTGGATGACAAACTGATTTTTTGTCCAGCGCACTGTTTCTATCGCAGTAAGTGTTTAGACATAACCATTTCAACCTACACCTTGCTACGGGTTCAACACAATACGTGTACTGCGCTAGCAGCGAGACCCCATCAGGCACAGCCGCTACAATTTATTTTACAATGCACAATTTACGCTCCCTCGAGCATAAGTAGCGGCGTCGCAAATTAAACACTAATGATCGCCGCGCAATCGGTGCTCGGCTGCAGCACAAAAGCTCCTTGCCACGGGGGGAAGTAGAAAAGCGCTCGCCGTGTGGCTGTATGGTGTTGCGAATGGGATGATTATTTTCCATCCCACCAAGGAGAAGCACGGGGGTCGTATTATCGTTCGCATTAGACAGAGCAGAGGGTCGTGTGTTTAATTTTTCCATAACACCTGATCCCCTTCGTGTGGTGTGGGTGGGTGCTGGAAAATCAAACCTCAGGAACGTTGCAGGATGGCAGAACGTGATTGTACCGATGGTTTAGCGATGGTTTATACTACCCACATGGCCCCACACACACGGTGTGTGATAGTAGTGGAACGAGCGAACGGTGGGGGCCTGGTGATATATGTGTGTACGCTCCGCAAACCTCGATCGTAACGAAACAATCGCAAAATTCAGAGCATCTGCGGAGTGCGGCGAGCGCAAATAAGTAAGACCCATCTATCGATCGACGCCAGGACGCCGTTCACTTTCCCGCGGTAGTAGCAGTCTGCCGGCGTGTTTGCTCTATCGAATGTATCGGAAGCATCGGCGGGGCGCAACTTTTTCCCGAAAACAATCCCACCCGTGCAGGATCGATACGGGAGAACTAAGCGCACCATGTGCGAGCGTGCACCCGGTGGGATGGGTATTATTTCACTTCCACTGCAAACTATTTATGCTCGGGCTCGTGGAAAATCTACACCTTCTCGCTCGCCAGCCCATTCCGTACGAGCATAATCATCAGCAATCACCACAACCAACGACCACCATAGAGCGGTGGTGCTACAACGCACCCCGGCACGTTCCATAATCGGCCATCATATCATGGCGTGGGGCGTTCGCTGTCGGTATTTGTTGGAACGGCGAAAAATCCGTCGAAAACCACCAACTCACCGTGCAAAACCACTGGCACACTGGCTTTCCTGTGAGGCTCAAAACTTGTGCGCCCGCAACCCGAAATAAAAAAAAACCCGAACTCGTTTGAGATTCGTTGTTTGGCGCGGTCCCACACCGAGGGGTGGAGGTCCACTCAACACCCGGGTGAATGATGTTTGCTTTTGCGATCATAATTTATGGTGCGCGCACGCGGTGGCGAGATAAATTTAAAGCCAAACGAAGCGGAAAGGTGTGATGATACGGATGCGAATTTTAAGTACCGTCCGGATTCCTGTGCCACTTATCGTGCACGCGAAGGACTTCAAGCATTTATTATGGATTTAATGTTACTACCGCAGGCTCCAAAAATAACTAAAAATCTTGCCTGATAAATTGCAACGCTCTAATGACTGCACACATCCCACAAAGAGAGTCAACATGTTTATCTTCTCGCGGGCGCGTTTCTTGAACCAGAAAAAAAAAACAAAGTCAAAATGATCCTCCCATTCATCAGGCCGGAGCCCGGAGAATAACCGCAGCGTGGGTCCATTTGCCAGGCATAAACAGATAGTTTACGAGCCTTAAGTGAGCTCGTTTACTGCTGATGATAATGATGTCTGGGGGCCTGCCGGGAAAACCGGAAGCCGGCTAATGTGTACCGCAAGCGACGGGAGAGTGTCAGTAAGGGACAAAAATCAACGTTGGGAGCAAAGCAAAAACAAAAACTGGTGCGTCCGTTTTGAAGCATTCGGCACACACACACGGGGCCGGGGTTCTCTCGGCGGTTCTCGTGCGGACATTAAATAATCTGGCGAGATTAACGTACGGTCACGTGAGCATATGGGGTGGTTCTTCGTGGGAGGTGTGCGAAACAAATGCGGCCTATTCATTCTCTCGCCCATCCCCGGCACACGAGCAGAAGAAACTGTGTTGTGCCGCGCGTGCCGAGTGTATCAGTTTAAGGAGGTGTGTGTGATTTACCGCTCCATTGGCACGTTTTGTAGCATTTTTACCTCCCGGCCCGGAAAGATGACGCAAAGGGTTCGGCTCGGTCCACGTGCAGGAATGGTGTACCTTTTCGGGCGTAGCCCGGTGTAGCAAACATTACGGCTAAATGATGCAACGCGAGAAGCGCCCCAGAATGTGTAAGCAGTCGTGTGTTGCGTAGAGGAGTACTGTCACCAGCCCTTAAGGGTCACATTCTTGGATGGTGCGAGAAAAAACAACCCTTACACGGCACGAAAAAAGTATCAATTCGTTGTCCACAATCTCCTCGCTTTTTGTATGTGTAAACCCGTCCCGGCTGGTGCCTGTATCACAGAATTCCATTAGGCGAATGAGTCACTGCTAATAGAGTTATTCTCGTGAAATATCTCCTCCTGGGTTCCCAGCAGGGGTTTATGCTCCTTTTTTATCCCAAACACCACCATCTTCCTAATGTCATCTCGCCACTCTGTACTGGAACCACCTTTGGATATTGAATCCGTCCTGTGGGACGTGTCCAGCTCACCCCGTTAAGAGTTCTGTTTGCCCGAGGATCCATTATTTCTTCATCAGGTTAGTTATCGTTGAGCCATTGTCGTCGGACAGTAGTGCGTACCCGGTACTTCTTCGAAAGCCAATGAGCCAAAGTAGTACAGACATTCACGCACACACAGAGGAGGCTAATAATTGATGTCTGTTTGCGATGCAGCAGCAACAACGACTTCGCCGTCAAAGGTTGCCCTTGGTGGCTCAACTGCGGAGCCCCATGGAGCAGTTTGGAATAATTCAATCACACGTGCTCGTTTTCCTTCTTTTTTCCAGATCCGGCTCGGTGACATCTACCATCTGGCGCGCTCGATGCTGAGCGGGAAGTCGTTCGCCCTGCCGTCGGGCTGGTGGCCCCACGAAGCCTCCCGCCGGCTGGCCGTGCTGTGCGTCACCACCGTCGCGCTGCTGTTCGCCCGGCTGCAAATCATGGGCTCCCAGCTGCCCGTTTTCACCAGGTGAGTGTGCATTCATTCGAGGAACCTGTGCGCCCCGGCCGGCAGCTGCATGCAATGGCCGAAAAATTGATTACGACTCTGTATGTGTGTGTGTGTGTCGGAGGTATCTGTGGACGCATCGGGCCATCGGTCATCGGGCTATCCGTTTGTGACACACTGAGCGCGCCTGGCCCCTGCGATTCGATTAATTTGGCTGCTAATGCGTCCGTGCCCGGGCTCGGTCGGGCTCGATCGAACGCCTTTCACACGCCAGCCCGACCCTAGCAGGCTCGGGTTTGAAACATTTTGAAAACCTTCGAGCTATGTGTGTGTGTGTGTGGTGCACGGCTGCCGTCAATCGCCGGTAATTATTTATCGTACTTTATGGCACCAATTAAATATCCACCCCGTGTGGGATGTCTGCTCTCGGCGCTTTTTCACGGGGTGGGCTCGTATCTTGGATGCAGATTTGATGCACTCTCGTGTGCGGCGGGTAGATATCGTATTGCGCTCGGATGCCCGAAATGCATCATTTAATCGGCAAATGAGCTTTATCTGTCGACTGTTGCCGGGCGTGCTATGATCTGCATACGAACGATTCCGACTTGCAGTAGATTATGATTGAGCGGGCTTTCATGGCTGTGCTGGTGTGGCATGTAAAACAAACCCAGGCGTGTTGTTCATTACTTCCCAATTTCATGCCTGCTTCGCCCACAGCAAAAGCACACGCCCGGCGTTCATATTCGCGTTGGTTTGCGTTGCCTTTGCACTCCATCAATCGTAGGTTTAATTTTACCTAATCACCAATAGCACCAGCTCTCGATCAGGCCGCGCTGCTCCGGTTCATTAGGCGCTGTTGCATGATCCCGTGTTTAATTACCGCACACGCAAGCCCCGCATTGGGCGGCCAGAAAATCCCCTCATTAAAACAACCGACCTTGCCTGTTTGTAGCGTTTCCTTGCCAGTGGTCTCGGCGACCGAGCCACCGAAAAAGAAATCGATCCCACCGGCTGACTGGGCCGGGTCGCGGGGCGTATGATAAATCACCCGTGAATGTAATTTCCGCCCACTGCGTTAGGCGCAGAGCGTTGTAAAATCAAACTACTTGTTCGCCTGCAGGGTAAACGCCCCCCGCCGAACCGTGTGTGCGATTTTCCGGGGGATTTACTACGACCGTGTCGGGGGCCAGTAAACTAAATGCAACCACTGCAGTCGCCCGTAGCTGGCCAGAGTCTCAGCAGCAGCACGAAGCTGCGGCGGTGGGTTGGTCTGCTGGTTTAACATGGTCCACCGTATAAACAACAATGCTCATCGACTATCGATTGGATGACACGATGCCCCACGGCAAGAGGGAAGCCGGTGCCGGCGAGACCTGTGAACACGATGCCGATGGTCATACATCAAACTTCAAAACCAGGCACATGCACGCAACTGGAGCAGGCGCGGAGCACGGCTGCACCGTGTGTGTAGCGGCTCGGACATGTCCCGAAGAGGGAGATACGGTCGTGCGATGCGAACGATACGAGAGAATTTAATTAGGATTACGCTCGTCTCCTGTGCGGTGTGAAGAAACCGGTGGCACCGTACATCCTACATCCCTTTGCTTCCTCGGAACACTCTGCTATCGCCGGCTGCGGACACCACCGCTCTGGACCCGGGCTTGTGTTCCGCTAGACAGGACCTGCTGGCCTGTAACATCGTCGTGGCTATCATTGTTTCTCGTATCTGCGCAAGGCGTGGTACACCTCGTGCGAGACATTTTTCCGCTTATGCGTGCGTACAGTATCCTCCACGTTCCAAGCGTCCATTAGACACCGTGTCGTCCAGCTAACGATCACTAACAATGTCAATTTACTGCAGTTTAATGGTTCACCGGAGCCCGTGCGGGTGATACTCATTGAGAAACTGTTTTAAGTCTTGCTAGTTTGAGTTTGCCTTTAAACCTTGCTATTTCTAACATCGGATACCGTTAAGTTCATGTGAGGGCAACTTCATCCGAAGCTGGTTTAGCAATTCTCTCCCAATACACGCGTATGATTAGTGTTATCAATATCTAATGCGCGCGGTTGACACGAGAGAAAGGTCAACTCCTTTTCCACCGTACTAAATCATCTGCGATCGAATGTCGGTTCGGTTGCGCGACCCTTTCGCAGCCTGCGACGGGGTAACCTCCGGGTTCATTTTCGGGGTGGGAAAATCGATCTGCCGGAAAATCTCACCGGCGCAAAAACCACCGAACCCGAGACAGGCTTCATTAAACATTAATTAATCCCCAGCAGCGGATGATTAAATTTCCATTAAGTGCATCCGAACCGAACCGGGTTGATCGGACCGAAATCAATGGCATGTAACGGTAAGCCTTTCATCGTGCGCCGTAAAGGTAAAGCTCCCAAAAAGAAAGATTGACAAAACTCCTCCCCACGACCGGGTGTTGGGCATACATACACACGCGCAAAAAAATGTGCCAGGGAGGGTTGTAACGCCATGTGCGAAACTGATTTAACGCCTGCACGGCGAATAATTTCATGCCAAATAAAAACGCCATAATCCGAGAGCGGCACCAGGCGCCTCCATGTGTCATCGCTAAGAAGAGGGAGGGAAAATCAGCTTACCCCGCATCCCGCAGAAACCTTTCCAATTGACCAGTCAAGAAGATTTCAACGCCCAGGCCGGCCGGTCCATGAAATCGGATGAAATTCCTCCACGCAGTCCGTACCGGGCGGAGTTCATTTGCTTACGCACACCGAAGCATTCCCCAAGAAGCGTGCGGGCGGGCGGGTGTACCGTGTTAACTACGGCACAGCAAGGGCGGGCTGGGAACGGGGAATCATGCCACACTACACCCATACGTGACGCATCGCTTCACCTCACCCGGGGACGCTCGTCGCCACTTTGCACCTCGTTGTGCGTCTCGGCGGTGGGTGGAGGAGGGAGTCGAAACGGGAGAACGAGGTCAAGACACTTTCACGGAACGAGACAATACCAAAAAGGACGACCGAGGGGCGTACGGTTCGAAATCCGGGTCCGCGGGGGAGGCTGGGAAGATGATGCTTGCTGGTTCATAAATTATGTTTCATGTTTTGACGAGGGTCCAAAAGGCACATACACACACACGCACAGGCGCGCGTGAGGGTGGTACTTGAAATAAAATAAGCAAAATATATGCCGTCCGCGCCGCTCCCGTGATCCGTTTGTATGTGAGAAAGGGCATAAAAGGGGGAGATCATAGGTCACAGTAGTAGCGTCGGATCCGTCCGCTTTCCCGGAATGGGACGCGGATGGGAAACATATCAGCCCTACCCTTCATGGTGTGTTTCTTTTTTTCTCGTCACTTCCCCTTGCCACACTGTGTGTGTTTGTATGCACTGTATGCGTAAGGACGTTATGTCGAGTATATCAACAGAGCGCTCCATTCTGCTGCGGAGCAAAAACTCCAACTTTCGATAGGTTTTTAATTTGATTTATGATAACAACACAATCTCCTTTTCGGGGGCTCGTTTTTTTTTGTTGTGTTGATTTTTTTTACCAAACTTTCGTCCCAGTTTACTTTCCGAGAATTTAAATGGAAGCGAGCATACGCTGGCTACGCAATATTTTTCAATATTTTAAGCGGCGCCTTCTGGCTCATGATTTCGTTTGAGAATGTGTATGTTAAAATAGTGGTTTGAATATAAACAACTTGCCTCATACTAATTTTGATATAGTGTTTCCCTGAAACAGGCATGTTAAGCAAGCTAGGATTCCATTAAAATGAATGAATATAGCGTGGTTGGCTGATAGGCATGTTTGAATTGAATGGTGAGATCAACCACCCTGCTAGTGTTAAAATTCTGAACCCAACCTAATAACTCAACTTCCATACGTTTCTAACACAAATTCCACGAACTATGCTATCGATTTAGTTTCCAAACGGTTGTATGTTTGGCGGTTATCTCTACTCAAAGCATTCGGATGGAATTTGCACGTGCATTATTAATTTCACACATGATTACGTGCAACTATTAGTCCACTAAAGGTCGTGCTGCTTTTTCGGTGGTACACTAAACCACAACTTTGTTATCATCCTCCCAATATTAGTCCATCCCGCAGCGGATCATCTGCTCCGGGGAGAGGCAAACTAACACCCTCCCGCCAGTAGGATATTCGATAAATCTAGCATCTAATCGGTGATGACTTCACCGTACGCGAGAACCAATTTTTCCTCGACGACAAACACGCCGCGGCCTCGTTAGAAGTATCCTGCTCGCATCCGTGGGTGAGTGAGTTCTCGTGGCCGGTGGACGTCGCTCGTGTATGTTGCGCACTTGACACTAACGACGTTTCCGACCAGCGCCGCCGGCAGGGTACGATGGTGAGAGATGATGGTGGTGTGCCCGGCACATTAAACTATTCGACGCTATAATAGGAAATTGATTGGAAACGTTATTTTGCTGGAATGATTTGATTTCCTTCCGTCGCGTGGCGTTCACTGGGGCGCCTTTTCCCTCGCGCTCCAAAACGACCTCACCTGTAGTGGAGGGTTTCACACACACACACAACATCGAAGGACCTCAAAAACGGAAGGCCACCCATAAAGCGTTGGCGATAAAACGAACGAACGTGAACAACGCACAGCAGGGCGGGTGGGGATTGAACCGAAAGTTATTGCACTCAGCCCTTATGTTTTACTACGACTCTCAGCACACTTCAGCAGAGGGTGAACCGTACACCTTCCACATTCCCCGTGGAAGTTGCTCGCCTAGTGTGCGCACAGCTACCGTGACCATTTACCGGCGACGGTGCTGCGGGTGTGACGCTGCTAAAGCCAAAGGTGCTTCAATTTAGCGTTCGAGCATATTTTTACCGCGCTGTGCATTTGCACAGTCGCGCACGAACTAAACGCGCTGGTGAGTGAATTCTAGAATGAACTTGCTTTCATTTTCATTCTTTTTACATATTTCTACCTAGGATTTATGACACCTAGAATAACATGTAGGCATGCGAACAATACCCATTTTGCTTCGTTTTGCTATAAGTTTACATTTTACACGAAGTTGCATACTTTTGGGCTGATTAGAATGCGCCTGAAAGAATGCAATATTTGTCTTTTTCTATAGGATAGCTTGATAAATTCAATCAGCTAGCCATACAATGTATCATAAATCAACACCAAAGAAAGAGTCTTGCAAACTTCGTTTTGCAACACCCCATTCCCACATTTCAAGCTGCCGCTCATTTGCTGCGCCACGACTGCGCTCGGCTGTTGCGGAACCACCTTCCAGCCGTCACGCTTGCTCAAGTAGCGCGTAAGCAAACATGACAGCAGAAACGGTCCTGTCACTTCACGACCCGTTCTCCGGCCCCGCTGAAATATGTCCTTTACCCTACCTCGAATTCCTCGCGCCCGCTTCCCGCACTCACGGCACACACGTACGCGAGAGGAAAATTATTAACCTTTATGGTAGTTTTATGACGTGAAATCGCGCAATAGCAAAAACGTTGATGACTTCGTTTCTGGGGCGGTTCTGCGCACGGTTTGTCCCGACCGTCAAGGACCGTCAAGGATAACCGTTTTCACTCCGCTCCCGCGGCGTGCACCTGCGTCGTGCGTGCGTTGAATGTTTGGCTGGCTGGCTGGCGTTTTTCCTTTTATTGCGCTGACAGAGGTGCTTTCCAGAAGCACCTCTTCTTGTCGACGACGTCGACGAGGACGATGGTGGTGCACCGGAGCAGCAGCAACAGCGACGAAAAAAAAAACGCCCGCCATTGTGACTTTCTAGACGACGAGATTGGCTCGCGCGAATGTTACTTTGTTGCGCCAGACGACTAGATCAAGCTTGGTCGGCTACGGTACGCTGGTGGGCACTGGCTTAGCTGCTGCCGTAGCGCCATGGAATGGGGAAAATGCAGGCGAAAAACCGTCCGGCTCTTGCCCTTCGCGCAACCCGCGATGTGTCACATGTCACCAACGATTACGGCGTACGCGACGAGTCGGTGCCGGTTTTACTGGCCCGAACCCGACCATATTCTCGCACAGAGCAATCCTGCCCGGGCAGGGCAATTTGACCCGCCCGTTCGCGCAACCCGGCGGGCCAATAAAATATCTAATTTCATTCTCGTAAAAGTATGAGGTTTACTATCGATCATATTATTTTGCGACCGCTTTCATTTTCCGATCGCATGCGAGGCCGTGGTGCCCCGTTTCTTGTAATGGGCTCTCTATCACACGCCGTTGGCACTCTTCTTCGGAGCGCTATTAAGGAGTGGAGGTGAACAACTAATCAACCCCGACGCCTGTTTATGACGCGCTAAAAAGAATAAGTTCATTTAAATGACTCCGCTGTCTTTCGATTGTTGGTTGTAGTGCTTTGTGTTAATATTCCCTCTCTTTTTCCCTTCCAGGTTCGACAATCCGGCCTCGGTGGCGGTCACTCCCGCGCGGCAACTGTCCTACAACTATCTCGTCTCCGTCAACCTCTGGCTGCTGCTCTTCCCGTGCGATCTGTGCTGCGATTGGACGATGGGCACGGTGCCGCTGGTCGAGTCGTTCGCCGATCCGCGCAATCTGGCCACCCTCGGGGCGTACACCATCATCGGCGTGCTGGCGTGGGTTGCCTTCATCGAGAACCATCGCCAAAAGTCGGCTGTGGTAGTTATGGTGAGTATCGCTGCTCCAAAATGAAAAACTTAACAACTTCACGAAGAAGCCCATTCGTGCCGTATTGCTGCCTGTCCCACACAGTGAACAATCACGCATAGAAAATCTGTTGCCATCTTCGCCGTGAATATTGCTTCCCCACTGCCAGCGGAATACTTGCTGATCCGGACGAAATGGTTTATCATCATTATCTGGCAAACATGTTCCACCCACTCTGTCCCGGCCGGCAAGCCGGCATTCCCTGGACGCTTTTGCTGCTGATTTCAATTTTCGTGCCATGCATCGTTGAACCGGAACCATTACGTTCCCACCTCCGCACCGCGATACGGCCCTCTGGGGAGGTCAAACCCCCCCAGTCAGCGACTGACTATGGCAGTGAAATCCGCACAACACACACCAACCAGCCCTGTGACAACTTTGCGATGCGTCAAAATCCTTTGGAAATGATTTTTGTTTAGGAAATGTTTTTTTGTTTGTATTACTATAGCTTCCGTTCCGTTCGGAAGATACTCCAGACGGGGCGGGTGTGTTTGTCCTTCCATCTGCAAGCTTCTTCCTTGCACGGATGAGAACGGAGGGAAAGGTCCTTGATGGGTCTTACGAGCTTCCTGCTAAGCCAATCCTCTTCACACGAGCACCGTTTCTACCGAATCCTCAGGCACGTTTCGGGCTGGTTCGCTCAGGCGTACGAAACAGGACTCGTTATGGACCTTTCCTGCTGCCCGTGTTCACCCTCCGCCCCCCCCGACACACACACACACACACACCCAGACACACACGCACGTACACGCACAGAAGGAAGTGCGGTGATAAAAATACCCAGGGAGACGCAAAACTGACCAATCATATCTCATCAGATCCGCGCGGTATTTTGAGCAGGAAGACTACAAATTAAGCAATACTAATTAACCTCCTGGAGAAGTTTTATTGTCATAAAGAAGTATTGGGAACTTAAACAAAACTTTCGCGTAAAAATTACATAGCTCGTGAACATAAAAATTGCCCTCTATTATATTTTTTTGGTTTGCTTCTCGGTCCACTCTCTGTTTCCATCGCGCCACTAATCCTAGACCTCTTTGCGCACATCTTTGAACGTTGCACCATTTATTTAGATTTATGGGTCAACGATAACTCAACGGGAAATCTTTTTCGTTTTTGGGGGAATCATCATTGCCGCCCTCGAGCCTTCCATTTGTGTGTTTGTATGTAGATACATTACTTTGTTTTTGTTTTGTTTTGTTACGCATTCCTCTCCCGCTCAATTACCGTATTACTGCAGTGAAGCCTTCCGGCCTCTTCCCGGTGGTTGGTTCATGCCGGAGGAGGAAGAAGCCTTCCATTAGCGTAGCAC
>KZ069542.1:13222-23248 GCA_002091845.1 Anopheles cracens
CTTTACAATCAAAATCGAAACCCATACCCGGTTCGATCGCCATGTCTTTCCCACGACGCAGAAGCGATGGCTTCGAATTTTCCTCCGAGCGCGATGACAAAAGCTCTCCGAAAGCTTACCCGTATCGCACACAAACACACACACACACGAAACAAGCGTGATGCGATGTGTGCGTCAAAAGGTTTCTTTTGAGGAATGCAATCGATTTCGAACGATTCGTTGTAGTGCACGAGCTGATTCGGGATGCCTTCAAAACGTCTACGTTTTATAATAAAGGACAACAAGTTCAAACTTAATTTAGAAATATTTTCAATATGTATAAACAAACAAAACATGATTGAAAAATATACTAACTCGATTTATTAATCATCTTTTAGGTTATAATGTCATAAGTTAGTATCGATAGTATGCCAATTAAACTCTCAATTCTTTCTCAATTGTTTCCAATAATACCTTCACTAATAAACGCTTTCATACCAATCACATCGTCTTAATAATTTACTCGAATCAGCGACACGATTTCAAAATACCATAGTCTAGTCTCGTGCTTCATGAATAGATGGACAAACATTCTGATTCATTCGAAGCATGATTCGTATCTTCAAATATACATTCGAATACAAATATACTTTCTTTGAACATTCATGTATCGTTTAAAATTCATGATCGTGGCCCGGAAAGAGATGCCAACAGCGCGTTCGCCGAGCTTTTCGGTTGCTGTTTCGGTAAGCAGCGATCGCTTTCGGAAAGGGCGGGATTTGAGGTATCCCGTAGCCCGTAGCCGTCTTCTTCGCGGCCGCCGCCGTTCTTGGCGTGCGTGTCTGTACATCGCGCGATCGCGATCCCACCGTACTGCTCGTGTCTACTCTTTCGAACACCTTGCGATCGCCGATGGAATCCCCTCTCCGCGCGAGGCCCGCTGGCGCTGGCGGTGAAGAGATCTTCGGAGAGATCAAGAGGTTTCTTTCGACCTTTTATTTTTAAATGTTTTTCGCTGATCGCCGATGGCTTTCCACAGCGCGCCGGCTGCGAACGATACCTTTCGAGAGGACGCTGGCCGTTGCTGTGTGCGTTTTATGTGTCCGCACGGTGAAGTTTCCGGTTTGAAAAATCACCCCGGCCATGGAACGGTGGATGGTTACGTGCCGCGTCGCGTCGCTCGGCCACAGTGTCATTCATGGGAACGGCTTTTCGACGGTGGCAAACGGCAGCTCGGTTTCAGCGCGAGGGATGCGCAAAGGGGATGAGCTTTCAGCGATCAGATAAGCCGAAATGTGAACGGGTGAAAAAAAAGATGCAACCCATTCGATCTACCACCAATAGTAGGTGAGTAGTGCAACCGACGTTCACTCCAATTTATGTGCCGTTTGTTTATTATTTTAACGTTCTCGTTCTACGCCTGCACCTAAACTGCTTGCCTAATCAACTGTGTCGAAGCTGGCTCACTTCCACCCGGCAAAGAGCGTATACGACGAGTAGACCAAACACGAAACTGTGGCGTGATCCAATATTGAGCTACGGTTTGTTGTTCTCAGCACGTTTTAATTACGCTGCATGGAGCCTGAACGGCAGGGTGAACCTTGCGTCGTAGAAAATTAGTTTACTTTCAGTTTAAAAACGATTCAATACCACGTCAGCGAATAATCCCGTCCACGATGTGCTTTGTTTCCATTGGCTGTAGCTACTTTTGCGTTCAAAATTCGACTCTTTGCGGATATATGCAACGTGTCTCAACATTCCTTTCTTAACGGCCATCCTTCGAGTTTGTAGCATCGTTCGATCTCTTCCACGGTACGTTTTAAATTCTCGTTTTACTCCTGCTTTCACGACGCGATGTTTCCCATGCAGCAGTCCCCGGCAAGGCCGTTGATATGCTTCATTTCTAACGTCAAGCATCATCATGATCACCTCCATGGCATGTATGTGTGTTGGTACCATTCTGCGCATCCTTCATCATTATCACCATCGGGTCCATCATAATCATTGCCCTTCTTTGCCCCACTCCCATCCCGATCAAACATGTCAGCCAACCGTGCCAGGCGAACCCGATTCCGATTGCGCGGCTATTCCGCACGAAAAAGCCCAAAAATTCGTACGATCGCGAGCGAGACGGTGTGATCGTGGCCCGGAAAGAGATGCCAACAGCGCGTTCGCCGAGCTTTTCGGTTGCTGTTTCGGTAAGCAGCGATCGCTTTCGGAAAGGGCGGGATTTGAGGTATCCCGTAGCCCGTAGCCGTCTTCTTCGCGGCCGCCGCCGTTCTTGGCGTGCGTGTCTGTACATCGCGCGATCGCGATCCCACCGTACTGCTCGTGTCTACTCTTTCGAACACCTTGCGATCGCCGATGGAATCCCCTCTCCGCGCGAGGCCCGCTGGCGCTGGCGGTGAAGAGATCTTCGGAGAGATCAAGAGGTTTCTTTCGACCTTTTATTTTTAAATGTTTTTCGCTGATCGCCGATGGCTTTCCACAGCGCGCCGGCTGCGAACGATACCTTTCGAGAGGACGCTGGCCGTTGCTGTGTGCGTTTTATGTGTCCGCACGGTGAAGTATGTTCAAATGAACAAATCTGAAATGTGATTAACATATTTTTGTTCAAAACATGTTGTTCAGTTGTTAGCGTGGATATTAATGGATAGGTCATTGTGTACTGAATAGTTGTTTTAATGGTCCCCATTTTAATGATACATTCTAAATTTATTTCCCCATTCTTGAATTTTGTTGGAAACTATTAATTCAATAGCACGTTTTGCTGACATTTGTGTAAAACTGTCGTGTAAACTCATAATGCGTCAAACGATATTAACTACATTTATGAAAGCATACCTTTTCCCTAGTCTTATCAGAATCTGCTCCACTAATTGTTAACGAGCTAGTAATTTAATGAGGTTATCGCTAGCGAAATGCAACCCATTCGATCTACCACCAATAGTAGGTGAGTAGTGCAACCGACGTTCACTCCAATTTATGTGCCGTTTGTTTATTATTTACGACGACGACGACGACGACGACGGAGAGCTTCGAAAATTTTGAACCGCCAGTCTACTTACTTCTAATTTAGTGCTAGTCGAATCGCCATCGCCCCGTTTCTGCCGGAGACCGTTCCGTGTACCGTGTGTGTGACCCGTGTGAGTTGTTTGTTGTTTCTGCTTGCTTTATTCTATTCCCTGTGTGTGTGTGGCGCCCGGTGGGAAAAGCGAAACCCCAACGGAAAGGAAGCAATTTTGTCGTGAAAACTATTTGTGGCGTGTGCGCGTGCGCGAATCGTCTTGACCGGCTGCGTAATTCCGCCGGAAACGCACGCACACACACAAACACAGACGGATGCTGTTGTCCTGCTGTCTGATCGAATCTCAGTGAAAACGACCTCCTCAGCGCAAATGTCAGTGAAACGATCGCCACCGTGAGATCGTGAATGAGTGTGTGTGTGTGTGGGGTTAGGGCTAGAGTGTTGGTGGAAAAGTAAAAAAAAGCAATAAATAGTAAATAGTAGTGCGCAAGGCGGCAGGGCGTGAGACAAGTGCCTGGTTGGGTGTTGTCCGCGCAGGAAGGTGTGCCGACTGTGTATGTGCGGCTTGTGAGCGAAGGTTAAGTGGTCATCTCGATCCGCGAAGTGCACCGGAATGCACCGGAAGAGTGCTTTGTCGCCGAAGTCGCCATCGCCGCCGCCGTCGTCGTCGTCATTCCGCGGGTGCAATCTGTGCAGTGATAGCCGGATGGGCAGCTGGAGACAGGTAGCGATTCCACGCACGGCCCGCGATCCACCCCGGGACGGGCCGATGCCACCGACGGACGCGTCCTGCCCGGCCGGGGACGTGTCGCGGATGGCCGCGGTGGAAGTGCCCGATCCGGCCACGGGTGGTGTGTTCTGCGGTGTGGCGCAGGTGTCCAGTTCGTGTCGCGCGAGTGTCGGGAGGTGCGTGGCGCACAGGTGCGAGCCGGCGCGTGGCCCACGGACGACGCTGGTGTGGGTGCTGGTGGCGCTGCTCGCGCTGGTACAGCTTACGGCCGGGTGCGGCCCGGGCCGTGGCATCGGGGGCCCGCGCCGGACCCGCAAGCTGCTGCCGCTGGTGTTCAAGCAGCACGTGCCGAACGTGAGCGAACACTCGCTCAGCGCGTCCGGCATGACGGAGGGGGCGATCTCGCGCAACGACAGCAAGTTCCGCAGCCTCGAGACGAACTACAACAAGGACATCATCTTCAAGGACGAGGAGGGCACGGGCGCGGACCGTGTGATGACGCAGGTGAGTGCGGGGAAGCCGGGAAAACCGAAGAAAGCCCCTGTTGGCGGCAATATGCAATAAACGGCAGCCTTCGGGACCGTACTTTAGGGAAATAGGAGCAGGAAAACCGAAGAAAGCCCCTGTTGGCGGCAATATGCAATAAACGGCAGCCTTCGGGACCGTACTTTAGGGAAATAGGAGCGGAAGGTCGCACGCGTCGCAGCCCATTCCGCAGCTCCCGGGGGTTCCCGCATCCGTCCTTCTCGGCTCGTAAACTTCCGTATTTATCGTTTTACGGCAAGGACACGGCTCCCGACGGGGGGTGGTGGGCTGCTGCTGCAACTGCTCGGAAGGAAGCCCCAAGGACACTTCACACCAACGCCGCTCGGACAGTGTAAACAGTGCCGGGGCGAACGTTATCACACGCCTCACTCGTGCTCGCGACAATCAAACCCGCTCCGTTGACCTCGATCGAGTGTGTACGATAGCAAACGTTCCCTTGTTTTATCGTTTTGCTCGATTTAGATCCAAAACATTCCAACGCCATTAGTGCGCGCGGTTATTTCGAACCCTGCGGGCGCGACGTTTATCGTGAAAGCAGCAGCTGCCGCGGCCCGCCTCTAATCGGTATGCAATTTGGGGGAATTACCTTTATCGGCGGCCGCGACCTCCCACCGCACCGCACCCCTTCGCCGGGTGCTTATCGGCTCGTTCCGATGGAATCGTGCTGACACTGGCGGTGGATTAATCGGTGCACGATGCGATGGTGATAATGGGCGACCGTTTGCGCGTTCGCCGTGCCGTGCGTATGGGTGTGAGTGTGCATTGATACACGAAGCTGCGAAGCGTTCAATCGGGCTCGGGTTTGGAAGGTGCAGTGATTTGCCGATTTGTACGTACGCCGGATGTACGATTTGGGATTGGCAGGCGTTTGGCGCTCTGCTAGTTGCGATTTTGCCGTGCCTAAGCTAGAGCGGTTAATCTGGGGAATCTGCCCGATGCATGAGTGCTCTGGTTTTGATGGCTTAGAGCGATAACATTGAGAGACTTGACCCATTACGCGGTGTAGAGTTAGGAGCTGAAGAGTTTAGGTTTTATTTTAGTTTTTTTTTTCTTCATTTTTATATCAAATTCTCTATGAGTTCCTTCACAAAAGCATCCACCTAATCTTGGTTTACAAAAAATATATGTAGAAGGATTATATTGGAATACAAGCAACGACTCACCGCGAGTTGGCTCGTCCATTCACAACCCAAAAGATTACCGAAACATCAAGCTTTTTAGGCCGCCTATAATGATTTTATATCCAAAACTTATAGCCTCTACGAAACGATCCTGTTTCGTCCTCAAGCGAACATTTTCCTTTGCAAATTTCAGATAATTTGGGTAACCAACGCATCTCTCGGCCCGTAAGAAGGTGTTTACTTTTTTAAAAGCAGTTTGCGGTCAACGGTTGGTTCTTTTGTTTCTATGTGTCTTATGTTTTATAATCTATGTGACATAGACATTCTTAAAAAGGGTGCTTAAAACGATGATTATTTTGAAAACTTAAAGGAATTTGAAGAGTAGGTTTGATATGTTTTTCCTCCAAACCCAACGGATTTGAACGCATTTATAAGAGAAACCAATTTCAGTTAATATACTTTGAGCTCTGGCACTCTGGTAGATTTAAAGTACAAAAACAGATCAGTAGAGTGTTAACATAGAACAGATTCTGTTTGAATGAAATATTAAAATTAAATTTGAACCAGAGCGTGAAAGTGCCTAGAAGATCAAGTTGCAAACTAAGCATTTTTCGCCGGATTAGCGATAGATTCTGATCGCATCTGGATTCTGTCGTGCTGTGTTGCCCTTCAATCAAATTTCAATGTTGGCAGTACCCACTTCCCGGCAAAAAAAGCAAAACAAATTGATCCAGATTCCTCTTCTAAACTGCCCGATCAGTTATTATTGTGATGAGAGGCAGCAATGAGAACAAAAAAAACCGCTTCCATAGACGAACATTTGTTGTTCCTTTCCATTCTCGTCCGGTGGGAAACTTCGATCACTCCGATCTTCGACTTCGAATCCCACGGCTCACACGAAGCTTGAAACTTAGTGGGTAAAATTAACGCTACCAGCACAAATAGGAGCAACCATTTTTTCTTCTAAATGAAAAAGTCTTTTTAACATTTGAGATTTTTTCGAAAATGAAACCGCTTTTTTAGTTGATTTATCCCTCGCTTAACTTCAGAAATATTCAATACTGATATTTTTTTAAATCGTCTTTCATGAACCTGAAACTAGCTGAATTTTGGAGTTTTACATCGAAATCGATTCAACTTGTTGAACAATCATTACTCTGAGCTCAATTGGATCATGAAATAAAGAAACATACATTCAAGAAGGGATACACGGTTCAAGACAGGTTTTCGTTCGACTTCGAATCCCACGGCTCACATCTGGATCTTCTCAAGACGACAATCGGTTCGATTGTTTATTCCCCAACCTTCCTCAAGAATCTCCCACTGCCACCCACCGCCCCCACAACGTCTGCTGTGCAGTGCGAATCGTGTGCGCATAATGCGCGCGCGCGCACCCCGTCCGCATCCGCCCGAATGTAAATAAATTATTAAAATTCAATTAAAGTGCTCGCGAGCGTGGATGCCCCTCTTTTTCACTTGGTGCCGTTCGCGCCGACACCGACAAACGGCCCCCATGGGCACGGGGGGAGGGGGGGGGTGTGATATCGGAAAATCACACCTAGGCAGATTCCGCCTGCGTGCATGTGTGTATGTTTGCGCTCTTAAGCGCGGCTTAAACAAACTCCACTCGCCACAGGCGTCGCCGGGAAGAAACAACAACACCATTCCGGAGCATCGATCATGCCCTCCGGAGCGATCGTCACCGTCGCCGTCGCACTGTGGACCATTTTTGGGGTCGCTTTTGTTTTCACACCACCCCCCCCCCCCCCCCCCCGCCCACCTCCCTCTTTTCTTCTCACCGCCCTCGGAGGTGGGGGATGCGCAATTGCATCCTGAGACGCGAGATAAAAACGCAGCAAATCGAACATCGATCACACCTAAGTGCCGATGCGTTACTTTGTTTCCGACCGGGCGCGGCCTTTGTGCGTTTGTTTGCCCCGGTTCACGTTTGGTTGAGACTTTTCTCTGGTGCTGGTCACGTGTGCGCATGGCCTGCTTCGATTTCGAGCCGCGGTCCCTTTGTCCGACACCGACTAGTTTTGACACTTGCACGCGCGATCGCCCCGCGCAACCGATTCGTTCCGTCTCGAATGGCGGGCCGGGGCGGCTTTTTAAAAGCGGGCCCTCGCTCGCTCAGCTCGGGCCCCGATTTGCGGTGCGATTTATTAGCGCTGTTAGAAAAAAGTGGTGGAAATTCACCATTTGATTATCACCAACCAGGCCAGGTGCGATCCGTCCTAAACGGAGCGAGAGAGCGAGAGAGAGAACCAAGCGGCTGTGTGCTATAAAAAACAAAAACTCCCGAAGAAGATTTATGGCCGGGTGCCGTAAATCATAGCGCTTGCCGCCGGATCGCCGGGCATTAGCGACGGCGCATCCGAACAGGCGAGGCCACCCACCCCGGGGCACGGCATTTTGGCAATTGTTTGCCTGACCTGCTTTTAATGCGCGCCGATTCTTCGATTAGAGCGAGTTCGGCCGGGAGAAGAAATTTCGAATAAAATCGAAAAATTGCGCCCAATCCGCCCAAACGGCGATCCGAGCGGCGAACGGATTTTACGATCGATTTACGATTATGGTGTCGGAATCGGAAGCGGGAGGGGGTTGCAGGGCGCACCCCATTTCCAGCCCAATTTCCCAATCCCATTTCGGAATTTATACGATACTTACTACTATTTTGCCAGCCAGTTTTGTGAAGCGCCTGTGTGTGTGTGCGCTTTGGAGCTTTACGGGGCTCGGAAGCCCAGCTGGCCCAGCTTTGCCCCGGCTCTGGTGATTATGAATATCGAAAAAGTGGAAAAGTCAATCGTCCAGCTAGTTGTGCTCGCTCGAAGTTTCGCTCGAGATAACTTCTAAGTTGCCCCTTTTTCTAAAATGCCCCTAGTCTCGATGGCCCCCGTCGGTGGCATTTACAAGCGGAGTTTGGTTTATTTTTAGCATGCCTGAAACAATAGCATGGAAGCAATTTGTTGCATTTTTAGCGTGCCCCGCGTTCGTCCGGCGCAAATAGCGATCTCGCGGCCTGCGATCTGCTTACTCATCCCCATGTCTTCCACTCGTTCAAGCAAAAAAAGATGGACGAAAATGGCGAGCGGAGTAGCTTGGGGAGAAAGAGAAAAAAAGCACACACACCACCGACGCGAACGTGAACAATCCTACCGCTTCTCTTCGCCTCGGCTGTGTTGTGTATCAGCTTGCCGTAATCGAACACTGACAGAGGAACAACAAGAAAATGCCGCTACGCTGGGAAAATCCTTCCGAAAAGGGCAACCGACCTGTGTCGAAGCACCGACACCGACCAAAAAAAAACAACGGCAACGAAAAAGAAACACAAGGACTGATCTCTGAAGTGGAAGATCGTGCCCTTCACGATCTTGGTGGTGGTGGTGATGGTAGTATGTGAAGCAACGATGTAGCAAACGTTCAGGGGGTGGATGTGGGAAGGCATAACAAGCGCGCAACAAATCTTCGATCGGCTTCGTATCGGATCGGGCCGGTAAGTTATGATCTGTTTGGGGCAACCGGTCGCTTTCAGCTCGCAACCTGAAGCACAACACCACCACCACCACCGAATGGGGCCATTTCGTCACGCGGCAGTGCTTTCGCCCCCTCCGTCCGTTGCTCGGTCACCCCACGAATGGAGGAGATCCGTTACCCGTCGTGGACTGATTAAATGCTGCACTTTATTAGCATAAGCCGGCGTTGCGAATCGGGCTGCTCGGGAGGACGGTTTTGCTGCACGTGTCTTTCTAACGTGTCCAGCCTAAGCCCACATGACACGTGTGTACGTGTGATTGCTCGCGCCGGCCCCCACCCGGTGTCAAAGCCCCGTCACACCCGAGGGCAATCAGCTTCCAGCGGTTCTTGGCGGTTTATTGCTGCGAATTAAATCGCAACTGGAAAGCACCTGGGGGGGGTGAGCTACAGCCAGTGCGGAAGTTAAGTGGCCAGTAAAACGATAATCCATCCACCGATCCTGATGGGCACGGGCAGGTCAGGTCTCTCGACCGGCCCGGGTCGCAACGCATACCCTGTCACATAAATAAGACTTAAATTGCCACCAGTAACCGGTCCCGGTTTACGGTAACAACCTGCCCAGCGCTGGACGGTGGTTCCAGCCGTGTCGGATGCAGCTCAACGCGAGACGACGCTGTTGGAACATCGCTCAAACGGCTGAACCGATTCTAACGATCGTTTCGTCGTGGTCCCCCGATAACGTTTAATGAGGTAAAGGTAATGAAAAAAAATATGACCTGAACAAGTGTAACAATCGCGTCAAAGCTAGCTAATTTGAAGTTACTCTTGCTGTAGCGGGATGACCCCTCTCAATCAAGGCTGAAGCGATACATTTTGCCTGTGAGGTCTCTGTCTGTTGAACACGGAATCGCAACAATTGAGAAAAGATCTTGAATGTTGGTCCTTCGAACCGGATCCCAAATGTTGTGAATAGTGAAATTGCGCATCTAGTTTCTCAGCTCATACATATATTCGTCATGTAAATCAGTAAATTCTTTAAAAAAACATCCAAAAATTAGAATTAATAGAGATTTAGGAGGTCTAAAAATAAAAACTAAACTACACGATATGAAATCCTCGTACGTAAGTTCAACAGCCAATGCCTG